>CAUYLG010053465.1:0-36677 GCA_963573385.1 Cacajao melanocephalus | reverse complement strand
TGTGTCTTTGTATATGAGATGGGCTTCCTGAATACAGCACACTGATGGATCTTGACTTTTTATCCAGTTTGCCAGCCTGTGTCTTTTGATTGGGGCATTTAGGCTGTTTACATTCAATGTTAATATTGTTATGTGTGAATTTGATCCTGCCGTTTTGTTACTGGCTGGTTTTCTTGCCCATTAACTGACTCATTTTTTTCATTTTATTTTTGGTCTTTGCCATTTGGTGTGCTTTTGCAGTGGCTGGTACTTGTTCCTTTCCGTGCTTAGTGTTTCTTTCAGGAGCTCTTGTAGGGCAGGTCTGGTGGTGATGAAATCTCTCAGTAATTGCTTGTCCATAAAGGATTTTATTTCTCCTTCACTTACGAAGCTTAGTTTGGCTGGATATGAAATTCTAGGTTGAAAGTTCTTTTCTTTAAGGATGTTGAATATTGGCCCCCACTCTCTTCTGGCTTGTAGGGTTTCTGCCAAGAGATCCACTGTGAGCCTGATTGGCTTCCCTCTGTGGGTGACCTGACCTTTCTCTCTGGCTGCCCTTAGTATTTTTTTCCTTCATTTCAACCTTGGTGAATCTGAGGATTATGTGCCTTGGGGTTGCTCTTCTTGAGGAATATCTTTGTGGAGTTCTCTGTATTTCTTGGATTTGAATGTTGGACTGCCTTGCTAGGCTTGGGAAGTTCTCCTGGATAATAACCTGGAGCATGTTTTCCAGCTTGGATTCATTCTCCCCATCATATTCGGGTACAATGATCAAGCATAGATTAGGCCTTTTCACATAATCCCGTATTTCTTGGAGGTTTTGTTAATTTCTTTTCACTCTTTTTTCTTTTGTCTTGCTTCCTTTTTTTATTTCATTGAGTTGATCTTCAATCTCTGATATCCTTTCTTCTGCTTGATTGATTTGGCTATTAAAACTTGTGTTTGCTTCACATAGTTCTCGTGCTGTTTTTCAACTCCGTCAAGTCATTTATGTTCTTCTCTAAGCTGGTTATTCTAGTTAGCATTTCATCTAACCTTTTTTCAAGGTTTTTGGTTTCTTTACATTGAGTTAGAACGTGTTCCTTTAGCTCAGAAAAGTTTATTATCCACCTTCTGAAGCCTGTTTCTGTCAATTCCTCACACTCTTTCTCAGTCATGTTGTGTTCCTGTGTTGTTGAGGAGTTGTGATCCTTTGAAGGAGAAGAAGTGTTCCACTCTGATGGTTTCATCTTTTCTGTGCTGGCTTTTTCCCATCTTCATGGATTTTCCTGGCTGTGGTCTCAGGGAGCTGCTTGATGAGATCGCTTGTCTGCCTGTCGAGGTGCTACTTGATTTCTATGGACTCCTTCAGGTCGCTAGGTAAGCTTCTGGTGTCTTTTTGTTTACACTGGGAGTTTAGGCCTGCCTCTTCTGCTGACCTGGAAGCACTGCTGGGTGGTCAAAAACACCGTCCAATTGCTACGTTGGCTTCCTGTGTTTTTTGTTAAAACCTGAGGCCTAGTCTCACCCCTTTAATGGTGGGCTATGTCCTTCCTCCACAGGGCTAGATCATTCAGGGTTCAGCTCAGACTGTGGCACTGGCTGTGCAACCCCCTGGAGTTAGTGCTTCAGCCCTCTGGGGTTTGTGGGGGAGGGTAGGGACCCACCCAGCCACACTGTCTGTCTCCCCGTTTTCAGCTCCATTTTTCTGGTCATGGGGGAGGGGCCTACCCAGTTGCTCAGTCTGTCCTCCCACCTTTAGCTCCGTCTTTCTCTGGGCAGAAGGAGGGGGCAATAGCTTGGTGTGCAGGCTCTCCTGGCTGGCTTATGGGTTTATGTGTTTGCTTAGATCTGTGCGACAATCCAGGACACCATCCTAGATTATTATTCAACTCTGAGCTTGCAATTATTGGTGTTTGACTGGCAAAGATTCCCTGTTCTGTGTACTGCTGAGGCTTTGGGGAAAGCACTGTATCTAGACCAGAGTGCCAGAGAGGGAGCCTCCGACTCACTGATCAGATGCACTTTCTGGGTGAAGCAGCACCCCTCCCTGCCTCAGTCTGCCCTGCCTGGGCTTTGCTCACAGTCGGACCAGACCCGTTGAAATGCACCTGGTACCTCGGTTGGAGCTAGGAGATCTCTGGATCTGTGTCTCTCTCACTGGGTGTTGTGCACTAGAGTTGTGTCTATCTGGCCATCTTGACTCCCTCCATGATGCATATGCTCTAATGTGAAATCATAATAATCCCTTTCACAGAACTGTGTTTGCTCAGTGGCTTATAGTTTTGAAATGCTCACATACTTATCTAATTTTCATACAATATCACATGGACTAGGCAAGGGAAGTCTTCCTGTTCCAATTTTATGAGATAGGAAATTAAGTTCCAAGAAATTAAAACGCTTGTGGATAAAGCAACAGACTCAGAATTTCAAGCAATGCTCTTTTTTCCTCCATCACACGAATACACATACTATAATACCTGGGCCATGTGTTGGACTAGGTTATGTCCTGGGGATATAAAGAGAACAGATCCTAAATATATAGATTTAGTCCCAACTTCTCTGTGACTCAATCTCATAATAAAGCCTATAGAGAACATTTAAGTCTCTTCCTCTCTCCTTTCCTCTATCCATTCCTTTCCTATCTTCCTCTTCAGCACCACAGTTCAACTACTTGGCCAAACCCACATTCTAGGGTTAGCCTTGGTTTCTCTTTTACTACATTTACCTCCCAGATCTTGTCAACTCAGCTTCCCAAATAATTTCTGAATGTATCCAGTTCTTTCCATTGCCACTGTGATCTTCATAGTCTCATCACCGTTTTCTCCCATTTGGACCTCTGTACTACCTTCCAAGAGATGTGCTGGTACTGTCCTAGCCTTCCAAAACGCATACTTAGTGAATGCTGAGAAAATGTAAGTCATTGTGCTTCTCTGTTTAGTAGCCTCTAAATAACTCAATTCCTCTTACAAGACAATCCTACCTCTTTCCCATGCCCTACAAGGTACTGCATAAGCTGGTTTGTTCCTTCTTTTCATGCATCCTCTATTATCCCCTCCTCTCCCTGAGAGTCCAGCTATACTTTCATGCAGCCACACTGGTGCTCTTTCTGGTCCATGAGAACTCTAAGCTGATTTCCATGTTAGGCCCTTTGAATGAGCTGTTCCCTCTGCCTGGGGTGCTTTTCCCCTTGATTTTCACCTGAGCCAGGCTTCTCTAATCAGCTGATTCCCAGATTTAATGTTATTTCCTCAATAAGGCCTTCTTCGACCACTCTATCTAAAGTAGACTCCAATACTTTATCACACCACTATTTTAATGTCCTGCAGTATCACTATCTGATATTCCGTCTTGTTTACTGGCTTGCCTACCTATTGTCTGTATTCCCTAATGGAAGATAAGCTTCAGGAGAGTGAGAACATTGCCCATGTTCTTTAATCTCTGTACCCTCAATGCCCAGTATGACAGTAAGTGCCCAATAAATATTTTTTGATGGAAGGAAGTAAAGAAGTCAGGACTGTTGCTCTCCTACTTCGAATAAACTTTGCCAGCTCATTGCTTAAAGCATTTGGTTGTAGAATCTGATGAGGTCAGAGCCCATGTGCATAAATCTTTGGGCCTGGTAAAGGAGCAGGCTGAGAGGTGAAAGCACTAATTCTCCAAGTAAGTGAAGCTATGAACCCAGTGAGTGTTCTATTGGCAAATCTTGTCTTTCACTGGCTCTTGGTAATAAATATTCAATGAGAACCCACTTCAGGTTCAGTGGTTTCAAGTTTGCTATCTTACATTGAGGTAATAACTCTGTAACATGAAATGTAACCACTCTATGGTAGAGCTGAGAAAGTGATATTCAGGGATGTGAGTTAACCTGCTCACAGTTAGATGTCTAGTGAGAGCCAGAGCTGGGATTCAAACTCAGGGCCATTCTACTTGAGTCATCATCTTGCTTGACTGTCCTGAAAGCCAAAGACACACTTGACAGAAGGTCTTTTCAAGTTGAAGAAAGAAATCTACAGGTGACCAGGAAAGCCAGGACACAACAGAGTGGTTGGTATTGAGACCTGTGGTGTGAGGGGAGGAATGATTGTGGACAACCCTTCATTTGAGTGTTGTTTCTATTTTAAAAGAGCAATTTCCCTACAGGGTTTGGAAGGGCCTTCCTTAGAGAGGACCCAATTACAGGGGCGCCACATTCAAAATGCAAGAATGCCTGATTTGTGCTTTTTTAAACAGTAAAAAGAGCTCAGAAACATATTAAATTTTTATGAGGTGTGTTGCTGACTAAAATTTTTTTTTGAGCAAATAATCATACAAAAAGAGTAGACCACATACTTAAAATTAAAACCTCCAAATAAGAAAAATATTTATTAAATAAACTTACACCAAGCCACAGTGACCTTTTGAATAGACTTTCTTCCTGAAATATTGAGCCAATTCACTTCTTGGAATAATTTTAGTCAACAAGTTGATGGGTCATTATTAGAGAATGGCAATGTGAGAAGTGTCACCTATTGTCAAGTGGGAGAATCCTGGCCCCAGAGTGAGAAGATCTGGTGAATCTAATCCTGTCACTAACTGTGTGACCTTGGGAAGCTGGAGAACCCCTCTAGTCTACAGTTTCGCCATCTTTAAAATGGAGCTACTGGTATAGCACTTTGCTACCTCATAAGGTGATTATGAAAATCAAATGACTAATGGGTGCAAAAGCACATTAAGAGGCATAAAATACTTATTTATGATATTAACAGAGCTAGCTAATTATTCTAGCAATACTAATAAGTAGATTTATTTGCAGTGCTCAAGAGATGGAGGTTTTTATTCTTAGAAATCATTTTTATTTCCAAGAACTTTCAAGGCTTTCACTCTAGGACACATCATATTTGTTATTTGGTCTCTGATGCAAATCTTGTCTATTTCCTTGGGCCTGGCTATTTTCCAGACTTCTGAAAATTCTTGCCTCCAGCTTTTTCGCCCTCTAAGCCATCCTTTTATCTTCATGTTATTCACCAGGTCAAACGTATTCCATGATTCCCTATTGACCACCGAAAAGCCTACCTACTATATGAACTTCCAATTTGATCACCTCAGTTCTCCATCATTCAGTCCAACTTGGCTCCAGCTAGATGGACTTATTCTTTAACTTCTGTGTCTACATGACATTTTCCCATTGCTCTAGCCTGAATATTTGTGTTCCCTCAAATTCTTGTGTTAATCCTAACTCCTCAGCTTATGGTATTAGGAGGTGGGACCTTTGGTAAGTGGTTAGGTCATGATGATAGAGCCATCATAAATGGGATTAGCACTCTTTTAAAATGTACCCCAGAGAGCTGCCTCACCCCTTCCACCATGTGAGGATACAGCTAAAAGGTGTCATCTGTGAAGCAGAAAGGAGGCCCTCGCCAGACACTGAATCTTACTGTGCCTTGATCTGACTTCCTAGCCTCCTGAACTGTAAGCAATAAATTTCTGCTGTTTATAAGCCACCCTATTGAGGACATTTTGTTATCATAGCCCAAATAAGCTGAGACACACACCTTCTCATCTTTATAGCTGCTGCTCCTCTTCCTGGAAATACTTTCCTTTCTCCTAAATATCTGCCTCACGCTTAGCCTGAGGCTGCATCTTTCCTGCTATTCTTCTATTTTTCAATATTCTTTTATGACTTTGGTCACCTTTTATTTGATGCATTTTCTCAGTTGGGGCTCATTTATCTATTGAGAGGCTAGGCAATCAGGCTTTTCTTCAAAGTCTTCCCAAATTAATTTTAATGCCAGTGCTTTTCAAGTCTTTGACATAGCTCACAGTAATATATTTTACATTCAGGCTCAGTACACACACACAGACACACACACACACACACACACACACCCCACCACCACTACCACACTTAGAGTTAAAAAAAATCAAGAAGCATAATGATCATTATGTGTAACAGACGACTCCGGTGTTTTATTCTGTTCTTGTCCTTCATTTAAAAAATCTAGTTGCAGCCTACTACATTGATTTTACAACTCACCAAATGGATTGCAACCTGCAGTTTAAAAAACACTAATTTACAGTATTAACTTTATAATTATTTCAAGACCTGGTTCTTGATATTCAAAACTAAGCTTTGGGAGTTAAAATAGAACTTTTCTCTCAAGACTTGGTCTTGCATTTGAAAGTCTTGGCTTTCTAGGCCGTTTTCTATATTATGAGTTAATAATAACTTATTTAGAAATTCCATTCATGACTTTGATTGTCTCCTGGGGCAATGGATGCTACTGATCCAGGAAAGTAAAGCCTCAGTTATTTTGTCAGAATTTCTTTTTGTAACATATTCATTGTTGGCACTGGAATTCGAGAAGGTCCAACAAATAGCGTTTTTCCTCCTTGACTGAGTTACACCAATTGAGATGCAGAGGCAGGAATCAGGTGGAAAGGCGTCCAAATATCATTATTCTTGGCCATGCTGTTGGAATACATGGCTTGGGTGCTAGAACCCAATGAGCTTGCTTAAATGCCCACTGTGATTGAAACTTCTCCCCCAGGCATGAGGAATACTAGGGAGCCTCAGCCTCACTCATCCCCCAAACCAGGTTTCTTGCTCCAGTAGAACATGATGACATTATTGTCTGGATTAATCAACACTACAGTTCTTCCACCTTTGGATTTTATTTGTATTTAAGATCATAAAAATATTCCTTATTTTAGCAAGTAGAAATGGGATTTTCTGTTACTTACAGTCCAAATCATAAAAACAGGGCATGTTAACCTAGGGCTGACTTCGGGACATTATGTAATATTATCTTAAATGGAAAACAGAGAGAACCTTCTCTCTCTCTCTCTTTTTTTTTTTTTTTTTTTTTGAGACAGAATCTTACACCGTCACCAGGCGCCAGGCTGGAGTGCAGTGGTGCAACCTCGGCTCGCTGCAACCTCCGCCTCCTGGGTTTAAACAATTCTCCTGCCTCAGCCTCCTGAGTAGCGTGGGTGCGCGCCACCACGCTCAGCTAATTTTTTTTGTATTTTTAGTAGAGACAGGGTTTCACCATGTTGGCCAGGATGGTCTCGATCTCTTGACCTCGTGATCCACCCGCCTTGGCCTCCCAAAGTGCTAGGAGTACAGGCGTGAGCCAACGCGCCCGGCCAGGAACCTTCTCTTAATTAACTCTATATCACTTACGTGTGCCTTTATGAGATCTAAATTATTTATTTGCTACCTTATTTTAGAAATATCAATTAATTGATTGGAGGCATGGGAAAGAGAATGGAATCACCCTTGAACAAGGATTCCCATAAAATTGCTATGAGACAATGATTCTCATACTAAAAACTTTCTTGACTATTACTCCACATGGTTTCAGTATTATAACTTCCTTTCATTTTCATAGACATACCTCGGTTTTTTCTTTTGCTTTCTTCATCATTTATCTCTTTTTTTCTCATTTGTCTTTAAAACTATTTAAATAAAAGTCACCGATATTTTCCTGATATTGAAATACAATGAGCTCTTTTAAAAATCCCGTATTACGTAACCACTCTCTACCATTAGGTGCAATTAATCATCCTTCTTTCTCATCATTAGTTTCAGTGGCACTATGTTAACCCGGTTTTCCATTTTATCTCCTGGGTCACTCCTCCTTATATTCCTGTATGGCTCCTTCTTTTCTCCTTGATGTTAAATGTTGGTGATTCTTAGACATATGTCCTTTGCCCCATTTGCTCTTATCATTGTATCCTTTCTTCCTCTGTAATCACCTCTATTCTTGAAACTTTGTAGGCTGATGACTATTAAGTTTACATTTCTGGTTAAAATCTCAATAAATACTTATTTAATAAATGGAATAAATGAAAATAAAGTCTATTCTACATCTAGAATCAAACATCAAAGGTACTTGGACTTACATTTTAGTGTTTCATGGCACCTTGAATCCAGCACATCTCAATAAAGACTCATCTTTTCTTTCTCCCTAGGTCCTACTCCTCTCCCTGTGTTTCCTGTCTCAGTCAATGACTTGTAGAAGGCTAGAAACTGCCCTGAACTACTCCCTTCACTTCTCGTTGAATTACTTATCATGTGCTGTCAGTTCTAGCTCCTAAATATCAGTCATTTTTTCTCCTCTTCACCTTATCTATTGTCACTCTGTCCAGAGCCTTAGAATGTCTTGCCTAAAATATACCAGTGGACTCTCAGCTGGCCTGCTATCCTCTAATACTGTCCCTTTTCGTTTGATTTCTCTATGATCAAAGTATTAACATTACACATTGTATTATATCAACTATAGGATAAATTTTATAAACAGTCTATAAGTGCTCATAATATGACCCCAGCACATTTATTTTTAGGTATATCATAGAAATTTAAAATCTTTTTGTTATTGCAAAAGGGATTTTCATATTATATTTTCTAATTTATTATTTTTGTTATATAGAAAAAAATTATTTAAAAGTATGTTTTTCAAAATTGGTCACATTATTGAACTATCTTATTAGTTCAAAAGTTTTTCATTCAATTATTTTTGTGCTTTACAGGTATACAATGATATATTTTGTAAATAAATATAGCTCTGTCCTCTTTTTTAACATTTGTAAGAGTTATTTCTTTATTGCAGTGTATTTTATTGTTTGAAAGTTCCATAAGAATAATAAATAAAAGTAGAAGTACTCATTGTTCTTGTCTTATCCTTGACTTTAATAGGAATTTATCTGAAGAACTAATTGGGGGTGATTCTGTTCTAACTTTAAGATCAATATCATTTATTAAGGAAATATTCTATTCTCTTTTATTAAGATTTAAGATAAACAATAATGACTTTAAAATTTTGTCACATGTTTAAACATTTGTTGAAATAATTTTTTTCTATTAATTTATTAAAGTGATCAATTATGTATAAGCAACATGTTGTTAGAGATAATGTATGAATCTGGAGTAACATTATATGGCAGTTGGTTTGAGGAACCAGGAATACCAAAGTCTTATGTCAAGTTATTGCCACCCTATCTAATGAAGTTTCTCAGAAGGAAATATGCACAAGGGATAATTACAAAGAAGATCGTATTATGATTCAAAGAACCCTGGAGGGTAAGGCTGAGCCATATTAAACACCAACATTACCTAAACTAGTTAGGCTGCCTGTTAAAGCGGGCAACTCTTCTTTCTATTTTACTGTACTCAACACCCAGCCCAGGTGTCAGATCTTTACACTCTGGTCCCATGAAAAGAAAACACAGTAAAGAATAGATGGTGTTCTTTCTAGAAAGGTCTAAGTTAGCTTGTGAGTTCTATTGTGCAGATCGAAAGGAATAAAATGGAAGGCAAGTCTATTGGAAATATTTCCTAATATTAAGGCAGTCTCACTTTCTGGAATAAATTTGTTAACGAATTCTGTTGGTTCTTCAAAAAGAAGTCCAGGATCTGATAGATTCTCAACATCTCCACTGTTGCACCATGGTCCTGGGCACCATTACCTCCTGCCTGTGTTATAACAGTAGCCTCCACAGTGCTCCACTGTTTTTACCCTTACCTTGAAAATCTGTTTTCCATTCAGTATCCAGAGCAATTATTTTAAATTAAAACATAAGTCAGATTATGCCACTCGTATGCTTAATATCCTCCCCTCGTCCCTGTCTCACTTGCAAAAGCCAAGGTTTTCCTGGCTGGGCGCTGTGGCTCTGGCCTCTAATCCCAACACTTTGGGAGGCCAAGGCGGGTGGATCATGAGGTCAGGAGTTCAAGACCAGCCTGGCCAACATGGTGAAACCCCATTTCTACTAAAAATACAAAAAATTAGCTGGGCGTGGTGGCGTGTGCCTGTAATCCCAGCTACTCTGGAGGCTGAGCAGGAGAATCGCTTGAACCCAGGAGGTGGAGGTTGTGGTGAGCGGAGATGATGTCATTGCACTCTAGCCTGGGCAAAAGAGCAAGACTCTGTCTCAAACAAACAAACAAACAAAGCCAAGCTTTTTCCGATGGCTTATAAGTCCCCATCTGAGTTGCTCCCCCGTGTCTCTCTGAATCTCTGATTTTGTGTTTCGTATTCTCTCCTTGATCACTACAGCTGCATTAGGCTTCTGGAGTATACCAGGCACGCTTTCACCTCAAGGCCATTCTTCCTCCTGCCTTATAGTTTCTTCACATGCATTTGGTGATCAGTATTCTACTAAATTCTCAAGATGTATCCTTCAAAGATCTTCAGAATTTTCTCTCTGGACAGTTCTGTTCTCTCTCGTACTCTTTCCTAAAAACTTTAGGGGCCTTGGTCTCTCCAAACTCTCAGCAACACATTCTCAAATCAGTGAGTATACTGGGCTCTGCCTGTGTTCTTTCTCTCTGCACCCCAGCCTAGAGTGGGTAACCTTATTTAATTTGTTTTCTCTCTCTCTCCAAGTGGTAACCTTATTTAATTTGTTTTCTGTCACTCAGAGATCACTGCCATTTATCACCAGTGACTTATAAACCATTGTTTCATGTACTTTCCCCCTACCCAGATTTTTGGTTATTTTAAATGGAAGGGTAAATCTGGTTCCTGTTACACCATCTTGCCTAAAAGAAGCACCTCTCAATTCCCTAACCTGCTTTAGCTTTTATTCATCATACTTATTAACATCCAACACAGTCTCTATGTTACCTGTTTATCTACCTGCCATCTGTCTTTCCCCTCACTATAACATAATTCAACAAGGGATCTGTATTTGTCCGCAGATTTATCTTTGGACCTAGAGCAAGGGCTGGCACATTGTAAGTACTCAGTAGTTAAATGTTAAATGAATGAATGAATGCTGAACGTACTGGTACCAAGCAGAATTTATCCAGGATCATCAGGCCATGGTTCTACTTCTACAAGAAATCTTCTATGTCAGCAGGATCTGTGTCTGAGGGCTGGGTACTCAGTCAGTGGCAAGAGTCTATCACCTCCTCCATCAACACTCCTCTTTGTGGAACACGTTCTCACTCCTCTTGCCATCTCCCATAAAGGGCTTTGCTTACCCAACACTCCTTAGCTGGATCACAACTCTGAGAAACATAGCTGGAAGGTTTTAAGTTTCGTTTCAAAATATAATCATTTTACAACCAAGCATATATGTGTATGTGTTTCTTCTATACACCCAAACCTAAACATCTGCTATTTAATCCTCATCTCTTTCTTTGCACAAAACATGCATGTAAAAGGCCTTTTTAGCTCATGAGGGTGGAAGTTCAGGTGGGAATGAATCCAAGGGAAACTTTGGACTCACTCAGCAGGGGTGGGCTAGCTAAATAACAGCACCTTTCCCCACAGACTTCCCCTTGTCATAGCTCTGTGCAAGGATTTCCCATCTGTCAGCTGGTCCATCCAGCAGTTACTCACTTGAGGACTCTAAGTTAAGTGTGGCATGTGTGGGCTTGTGTGCATGTGTGTGTGCATATGTGTGTGCATGTGTTCATTTGAATGGGTGGGGGTTTCTGGGACAACTTTTCTCTACTTTCATTTTTATCTGCCTTCCATTTAGTCTCTTTGTCCCACTTTGATTTAAATTTTGGTCTCAGGCTTTTGTCATGGGAGTCTTTGCTTTACTGGTTCCTTTTCATCCTTTAAATCTCAGCTCAAATGTTTCTTCTTTAGAGAGAAATTTTCTTTTCACACCGATTAATAAAAAAGTTTCTCCTGTTTCTATCATTCCATTTCCTCTCTGCATTGCAGTTACAGTATTCTGTAATTAGTCAGTTTGTTTATCTATTTACTTGTCTCCATCTCTGTATATAAAATCCACAGGAAGAAGAATCTTGTTGGGCTCATTCCCTTTCTTTTCTCTTGTGCCTTGCATAGGGCCTGACACATAATAAGTGCTTAGAAAATATGTACCAAATTAATTAACTGATTGATTCACTAAGGGAACAAGAAACAAGAGTACTAATGAGACAGTGCAGAATTGATTTGGAATTGCATATATGTGTATGGCTGGGCTAAGATTTGCGAGGGCTGAGGAGAGATTTGGGTTCAAGTCAAGCGGGTCTTGTATACTCTGGCATGGCCGTGATTGGACTCTACTCTGAAGATAATGTGAATCTATGGAAGGGCTTAGGTAAGAAAAGAGGAAATCAGTTTTATATTTCAAAACAATCAATGTGTTTGGGGTAGTGAATGGATTAGAACAGAAGGAGACATGCTGCAGAGGGACTTGTTTGGACACTGTTGAAGTTATCTGGGTAACAGATGATAAAACCTCTATGCACGGCCAACAGCACTAGAAGCGAAAAAATATTTGAAAAACCTGAGATAGGAAAAGCAAGTCTTAAATGAAAGTAGGCAAGGAAGAAATTAGAATAAAAAAGAGTATAAAGAGCAGCCAGAAGCTTAAGTGGGTAAAACAGAGCAAAGAAACACTGACATAAAATGAGTCTGGTTTGGGTATCAGTGAAAATGGTAGAATAAGGGCCTCTGAAGGTCCTTTTCTCCATAAAAGCAATAAGAACAAGGGCAAACATTTTTAGAATTAACTTTCTTAAAACTGTCGAAATTAACAAAAGGTTTGGGGAAAATTCAGGGAACATTTATTTAAGAAAAACAGCTGAATTTTGGTATAAAAACCTGATATCAACAGTGCAGTGTTAATTTTTCCTATTCTTATCCCTTCATTTCTAGCTCCATGGTAACCTTGAAAACCAACAGACTATGACCACAGTAAAAACCAGAGGCTTGGATGCCACTAGAAGGGGCAAAAGAGGGTTGGAACTCTTTCAAAATCCTATTTCTGGAGAATTGTTATTTTTTTGACCTGCCTGGTGGTTCCCTGGAAGACTCCATTCTCAAAGCAGTCTGATTTAACTGATTCAGTCATCACCTAGTATGAATAGCTTTTTTACTTAGGGTGATTTATTGAAAACAATTAGGAGCATTTGTTTAATATCATGATTGCCTGTGGTAGTGAATCATAGTTGGGGCAAATAATAGCTTAACAGGAAAAGCTTGGAATGATGTCCATGTAGAGCTCTGAAGAGTTTTGACATATTCCTGAGAATCTAGAAGGCCGTATGCATGCTGTGGTATGTGTGAATACTCAGGGAAGACCTGAGAAGGCTCTAAGCTCTCACCAGTGGCTGACTTTGAGTTTCCAATTAGGGAAAACTGAAAATTAAAGCAGAATAGTTAACTCTCTAGAGTAGTTAACTCTAGATGTTGAAGGCATGCTCAGTATGCACACAGAACCCTTTGTCAAAGACTTGGGGGCTTATTGGTTCCAGACATTTAAGGACATCTCTGTTCAATTATTAGCTATTTAAAGTATATTCAAAGAACTAAAGAAAAACATGTCTAAAGAACTAAAGGAGAGATGGAGAATAATTTTTCAACAAATTGAAAATAGCAGTAAAGATAAAAATGATAAAAAGCAGCCAAATCAAAATCATGAAGTTGAAAAGTGAAATAACTGAAATAAAAAAGTCACCATAGGGGCACCTGAACAGATGGGAGAAAGAATATGCAAACTTGAATGCAAGTAATTGAAATTATCTAGTCTCAGAAACAAAAAGGGAACAGAACAAAGAAAAATGAAAGGAGCCTGATAGAACTATGGGATACTGTCAAGCATGCTAATATATGCATAATAGGAGCTTCCAAAGAGAAAGGTGGGATGGAGGGGAAGAGAGAGAGGAAGAAGAAGGAGGAGGAGGAGGTGGAGAAGGAGAGTGAAGATAAGTAGAAGGAAAAAGAAGGAGAAGGAGGAACAAGAAGAAAAAAGAAGGAGAAAAAGAAAAAGAAGAAAGAGGAGGAGGGGAAGGAGGAAGAGAAGAAATTAGAAAAGAAAGCAAGAAAGAGAAAGAAAGAAAAAAAATGGATGAGAAATGGCAGCAGAAGAAGAGGAGTAGAGGAGAGTAAAGGGGAGGAGAGGAGAGAAAAAGAGAAAGGAGAATGGGCAGATTGACTATTTGAAGAAATAATGGTTGAAAAGTTTCCAAATATGATAAAAATATATTAATGTAGACACCCAAGAAGTTCCATGAACTCCAAGTAGTGTAAACTTGAAGAGATTCACACGTAAACACATTACAATCAAAGACAAAGAGAGACTCTTAAAAATGGCAAGAGAAAAGTGAACATTTATGTACAAGGAACCCTCAATAAGATTAACAGCTAACTTCTTTTCAGAAACTGTGATTCCAGAAGTCAATTGAATGTTTATTCAAAGTGATGAGAGATAATACTGTCAACCAAGAATTCTGTGTTCAGCACAACTATCCTCCAAAATTGAAGGTGAAATCAAGACATTACAAGATAAACAGAAACTGAGAAAATATGTCACTAGCAGACCTGTTATACAACAAATACTAAAGGAATGCTGTAGGCTAAAATAAATGACACTAGAGAGTAACTCAAATCTGCATAAAGAAATACCGTCAGTAAAGATAACTAAATAGGTAAATATAATAGTATAAATGTATTTTTTGTTTGTGACTTTTTTCTTTTGTATAATTTATAAGACAACTGTATAAAGCAAAAATTACAAATCTGTGTTGATGGTCATACAACACATAAAGACAATTCATATGACAATAACTGCACAAAGGAGGGATGAGGGAGCAATGTTTTATATACCATTGAAATTAGGTTGATATTAATCTGAGCTAGACTGTTATAAGTTAAATACAATATTGTAATGACCAGAATAACACTAATGCATGACTTAAAAAAAGTGTAAAAAACAAGGGGATTAAAATAGCAGACTAAAAAAAATACCTACTCAACACAAAAGAATACAATGACTTAAGGATAGAGAAACAGAAAATACATAAGACATGGAAAACAAATAGTAAGATGGCATACAGAAATTATACCTTATCAGTAAATACATTAAATGTAAATGTATTAAATATTTCAGTTAAAGGGCAAGGATCCACATAGTGAATAAAAAATTATATAAATATATGGTATCTACAAAAGACACCCTTAAATTCAAAGAAACATATAGGTTGAAAGTAAAATAATTTAAAAATTTATACCATTCAAATGGTAATCAAAAGAGAGCTGAGCAACTATATTAATATCAGACAAAATAGGCTTTAAGTAAAAACCTGTTACAAATGACAAATAATGGCATTGTATGTTAATAAAAGTGTAAATTTACCATAAGATATAATGATTATAAACGTATAACTAAAATAAACCTAAAAACAGTGTCCCACAACACATGAAACAAAAACTGACAGAACTGAAGGAAGATACAGGCAATTCAATAATAATAGTTGGAGATTTCTGTGCCTCAGTTTGAATAGGACAACTGGGAAGAAGATCAAAAAGGGACTAGAATACTTCATCAATGCTAAAATTCAACTAGATTTAGTAGAAATACACAGAATACTGCACAAAAATTGTCAGAATAAAGTAAGTCTGAAGTATGGAATCACGTACAAAAAGTGTAAGGTGCTGAGACTAATTAGATAGTAGAAAATAGGAAGCCAAGATGGGTTTAAGCTAAAGGAATTTGTAAAAGGCAAAGTGGTTCACATGTTTGTGTCTTCTGATTTTGAAGACATTCAGCTGACTTTTCTGACATGATTTTCTTTCATCAGGATACACCCCCACCCCCACTTAATCACCCAATTCATAATCTCTCCTTCCCCTTTACAGATAAACCCTGGTGTCTTAACACATTCTACTTTCATCTCTACCCTCAACAAGAGGTAAGCTTGCAAAAGTGTTGAGATTTTAAAAGGCTCATCAAGATGTAAGCTTGCAAAAGTGTTGAGACTTTGAAAGGCTGAAGATAAATAGCTCAGAAATATCAAATTTGGAAGTATTCAAGAGACTACTAGCCATTTCTGAGAGGATGGCACCTAGACTGGCAGTCTAGAAACAGTATGTTCTAAGTACTCTGGTTTGCATCTAAAGTATAGGTTTGCTGTTCATTGCAATATAGAGGTTCAGCACTATTCTTGCCTATGGGTGCCCGAACATTTAGGTACAATGGTTAAATGCTAAGTTTTTGCTGAAGAACCATATGTATATGTGAATTTAATTCTGCCACTTAACTTATGTGTAGTATTGCATAACTTAATCTCTTTCAGCCTTAGAATCTTTATTTATAATAAAATAATATCTATCTCATTGTGATGTTGTGAGAATTAAATGAAATAATAATGTAAACTATTTAGCTGAGTGCCTTTTGAGTAAGAAGTTAATATCCTTACCCAGATTAAATGTTCTTCAAAGAAACTCAACCTCATTAGACTAGGATTTAGATCTTTGTCCAGGAGAAATCAGTCTTTAGTGTAGGCAATTTTTTTCCAGAATCTTATTGCAACAGATCAAGCTATATTAAAAACAAAAGCCTATTGTACCAATAGCTCCCCAAGGACTCATTCCTCTCTGCTAATGTCGTCCAGGGAACAGAGGCATGAAATAGTTAACTAGGAAAAGGACTGACTTGCTCCACACAAGGCAAATGCTTGTTAAGATTACACAGGAAATATCAAGTCACCCTGCTTCCAGCCAATGGAGCAAATTCATTTGTATCTTAGACCACCCCCAGCTGACCATTTTACAAAAAGTTGTCAAATATAAAACTGACCATTTATTATTATAGCAAAAAAGCTGAAAGAAAAGTACAAACTGAAGCTGAAAATATGACCTTGACTCAGGAAAGGAAGTGGCAGATCACAAGGGAAGAGTACAATGAGAGTTAACATAGCCTGGAGGAAGACAAAAAAATCCAGAGTGCACCAGAGCTAGGAGTCTTTCCTTACTCTGTCCAGCTAGAAACTTTCATACATTTCTTAGCAAGGAAGAACTAAAATTGATTGTTTTTTAAGGAATACAAACTTAGATTGTCACTGGAGACAACTGTAGCTAGTTTTCTATGTAAAGCATAGATGTCAATCTTTTAGAATTAACTGTTATTATAAAATCCCGAGTTAAAGACCCCTCCAGGCATTGCTCTGTAGAGACACTTGAGCTGCTTGAACAGAATTGTCTGTTCCAGTCAAGATTCCGGTACCAGAGTGAGCAAAACCATGTGGGTAGCAGTTTTCAGAGTACTTCTTTAGCCAGTTTACTTCTGCTTAATGACAACAGAGGACTTATTCTCTTGTACACCCTCTGCTTCCTCCACTGTAATGAGAAATGCAGACAAATACTTTTTTAAGGTACCCCAGGTTCTAGAAGCCTCTAATTCTGCTGTAACATTAACATAAACTTTTAATCCCCTCCTGGTAGTGAATCTAAGCAGCAAAAAAATGCAATGTGAACTGGGTTCTTCCATTCTGGGGAAAGGAAACTCAAACAATTTCCTAGTGACCTCATACAGCTTGGGCACAGAAAGGAGTAAGGAATAAAAGGTGATAGAAATAAGATTTACATTGATATATTAGGTGAGGATTACTGGCCGTAGTCTGCTTTTTCAGTGGAGTTAGAAGCTGCTACAGGATTTTTTACCAGTTACAACCTATGTATGTGAGAAGGAGTCTCCTATTGGGAACTTTTCCAAGGTTTAATAAAGCTGTGCTTTGCTCTCTCTGACCTTGGCCCAGCGACAGGTAAGTCCCACAACTTCTACCACCTTATAAACACTGAGATGGGCCATGAGAAAGGAATATAGAGGCTCTATTTAGAGGCTTAGGTCAGCAAGCAGGCAGAAAAATGTCAAAACCACTAATCTAATTTACTGATGCTCTTAATGGGAGAATATAGGAAAAATTTTTGCCTTGCCCTGCAAATACGGCTTCAGCACCTTCATTCAGAGAACTCCCAAGTTAAGGAATTGCACAAAGAACAAGTAGTGTTACTGACCCTGGCAGAGAGTGGAAGTGAAGGGAAGAACTCATAGGTGAGCTTGGGTGAGAAGCATCTCTCTTTTCCTTTCTTCCCTCCCCTCCACCCCGCTCCCCTTCCTTCCCTTCCCTTCCCTTCCTATTTCCTTTTCTGTCTCCCTTCTTTCCTCCCTCTTTCTTTCTTTATAGATAAAATTTGAGTGTTTATTGCATGCCATGATACTATGTTAGGAATCAGGAATAGAAAGATTAAAGATGCAAGTCTTGCCTTTGATTTATTAGAAGAATTTTAGTAAGAACCTAAGTAATGAGTAATGAACAACATCTAGTTCCTACTCTTTGAGAACTCTCAGTTTGCTTTAGCCAACAATATGCAATATGATGGATAAATGGGTACAGTATCATAGGAATAGAGGAAGTAAGTTACTTTCCAAGGGCAGTGAGAAATAATTGTTAACTAACATGGTGACAGTAAAACTGGGTGAAGACTGATTTGGAGATTTTTATGTGATGGTGTGGAAGAAAGACTTTCTGGCCATGTGGCATGGTATGAAAATACAAAACAATGTGGTGGTTTTGGAGAATGATGTGGTCTTTAGTCTCACTGGTCTACAGGGTTAGGAGGAGAATATATGAATTATTAGAAGATAAAACTGGTTAGATCTGCTTGGTGCAAGATCATGGAAGGCCTTCCCAATAAAGTTCTTCAGAATTAATTCTGGCTGTAGGAGAACATGAGGAACACTTAAGCAGGGACGGAGTAGAGTGAAGTCTTGAGTTGCTTTGCATTTTATAAAGATCATTCTGATAACTGGTGGTGGATGGAAGTCAAGAGATCAGTTAGAAAGTGGTTGTAGTAGTGTGTGAGAAGAGGGGTGTGGGAGTGAAGCAGGACAATGAAGAAGGGACAGCATTCTATGTCCACAAGAGGAAATAGATGTGTGTGTATGATGAACTGTAATAGAGTTTGGAGTTACCACAGAGAATTAAAATGAATGGAAGGGGCACAGCATCCATAATGTTGAGGTTCTTCCTAAGCCACTTCTCATGGGAAGAAGCCTTCTGGATGAAAGAAGTGAAGTGACAACTGCCAGTAAGTCGTAGTTAAATCTCAACATAGTAGATACCCTGGAGCTTCTGGAAAATCTTAAGATTAGTTGACTAGCAAACAGATTAATATAAAAGATCTCTTTTCTGGCATGAAGGGAGTTTTTATGGCTTTCAGAAGCCCTTCTTACAGAAACACCCAGAACAAAATAAAATTGACATTCCTTTGTCCTGGAAGCTAATGGTGGTTTTGAAGAGGAGAGAGAGAAAGTCTGTACGTCTAAGCTGACCTCTCCGCCAGCTGTACTTGCAAGCTTCAGGCCTCAGTTTTCCCAAGGATGTGAATGGTCAGCAACATTAGGTTCTTCTAGTCCTAGCTATGCTACTTAAGTATTTTGTGACTGTGGGTGTGTTACCTCCCTTCTCAGGATGAATCTATTAACAGGAGGTTGTAATAACTGCTCTTTTAGATTTTCTCTGAAACTCTTACTCTTTGTCACTCTGGATCTAGCCTGGCGTGCATTGAGAATCCCAATAAAGGTTTGAAACACAAGAATAAATAAATGGAGCAAGGTGCCTTAAAGGAATCACTTGAAAGATGTTAAGTGCTCATATCACAAAGTTCTGGGGCAGCCTCCCTGGTGTCAGCATCCCTTAAGGTTTATGTCTGTTTCAGGGTGACATTCTTCTCTCAGGGTTATGGGGATACAGGAGGTGAGAGAAGAGTTTATTCCTGAATCATGGAAATGAACACACTGAAATCAGATCTTCCTTCCTGGTGTGGATTTGTTCCCAGGTGTCAGGCTGCAGAGTTGGGTCACCGACCAGCTGCAATGCTGCACAGGTTGTATTTTTTTCTTTGCAACATTTGGTGGAACATTTCAGGCTGGGGTGAGAGGAGGATTATCTGAACCAGATGTTTGGGGGCTATCTCCCTGACACAATTGAGAAATTAGTTTTAAGTGATTATCCATGTGACCAGTCTTGGAGCACTCACCTTTCTGGGCCAGGAAAGGAGGGCTTGGCTGGCTACATTCTAGCTGTAGAAGAAGCAAGGGGTTTTGAGGGCTGCATGCATGGATGTACTTGTGCTGGGAGATTGTTTCCAGAAAAAGGTTCATGAGTCAAGTAAAAACAGCCACAGGGGGTTCCTGGAAAGATGGGTCTTAGATGATTCTGAAGAGACCTAAAGCCAGTGTGGTTGAGGAAGTGTAAACTGATTCTGTGTGCTCAGGATAGCACAGACTTACAGGAAAATCACTCTTAGGAGGGAACAACTAATGGCTAAGGAGTGTCCTGCAGGAAAAACTACTGAGGATAAACCTAGACGCTGAACATGCCAGCTGAGGGTGTGTGGTTATGTGGCAGTCAAAGTCCACCTATCCTGCTATCCTCCCAGCCTTAGGTAGTTCCTATAGCCTTGGTTCAATGTGAAACTCAAGTTGTGCTTAAGATACCAGGCCCAGAGGGGCAGGGAATCCTATATTGACTGATATGAGCCTCATGGTGTCACCAGGGTCTTTGAATAAAAACTACATAGAATTCTACAAGAGAAAGGCACATTTCTTGCATACACGGATTAATGTCTTTTGATTTGCATCTCCAACGAAAATGAGTAAAATGAAGCGAGAGTGTTGCAGTGATTGGAAGTCCCATTGGGATATCTCAGGAACACAAAAGATGGAAAGGCTTCATAGACAAGGCAGACATCAAGATTAAAAGATGGCTTCAGCTTAGGTTTTAACACTATGTCAATAAAAATCTGCCCTTTGCCCATTATGTTAACCTCAAAAGGCTACATACAAAGGATGACTTTAAACCTGTAATGGTGGATTTTGGCCTCCTTGGGAGGAAATACACAAAGCATTGTTCTGCTTGTCTTCATTCCCTCTGTTCCCTCTGGCCTACATTTGAGCAGATTCCCATTTTCCTCATGCTCTGTGAGAGGAAGAATAAGATATTTCATTGGAGAATGATGGCTCATTGAGGGAGGGTGATGTTCACTCTGAGTCATCCTCCTTGAAGCTTTGTGGATTTGGTTTTATTCAGCCTGGGTTGCCATGATAAAGTACCATAGAGTGGGAAGATTAAACAACAGAAATTTATTTGTCACTATTCTGGAGGTTGGGAAGTCCAGGATCAAGGTGCTGGCCAATTTGGTTGCTGGTGAGGGCTCTTTTCCTGACTTGCAGACAGCCACCTTCTCACTGTGTCCTCACATTGCCTTTTTTCAGTGCTTGAGGATAAGGAAAGAGTGAGCTCCCACGTCTTCTTCTCTTCTTAAAAAGACACTAATCCTTTTGGATCAGGGGTTTACCCCTATGATCTTCCTTAGCCTTAATTACTTTGAGTTAGGTCCTATCTCCAAATGTAGTCATTGGGGTTTAGGGATTCAACACATGAATTTTGATGACACAAACTTTCAGACTGTAGTATTATCCCTGTGTGTGGCTAGAATGTAGGACACCAGAGGCTGGGGAGAGGAGAAGTACTGGAACTTTTTTCTCTACCTGCCGGCAGGCAGGAACACTGTTGGCCAGCATGCTACCTTTGGTTTTTCACAAAACCAAAGGAATTCTGAGCCATTTTTAGGTGTACAGCACTGTAATAAGTTCTTAGCATATGTTAACATATTAAATCTCACAACAACCTCACACTGAAGAAACCATTACTACTCCAATCTAACAGCCATTAGATACACAAGGGTTAATGATTATATAACACCAAGACCTATTCTAAGCATGTTATATGGGTTAAGGCATTTAATCTTCACAATAGCCCGAGGAAGTTGTGAAAAAAAATTAACCAACACTTAAAAATAAGGGAAAAAGAGGGTTGCACATTCTTTTAAAGTCACACTCAACATTGTCTAATGAGACCGCTGTGACAAGCAGAATAACAGATCTCCAAATGTGTCCACGCTCTAATACCTGGATTCTGTGAATTATCGTGTTACATGGTAAAAAGGACTTTGTATATGTAATAAAGCTGATAGAATTTAAGATAGGGAGATTATCCTGGGCTATCAATGTGGAGGCAGTCTGATCAATTGACCCCTTAAAGGCAAAGAACTTTCTTCAGCTGGTATCTATCAATAGCAGAAGGGGAAGTCCGAGATTCAAAGGGCAGGAGGCACCTGAGCTGTGTTGCTGGCGAGGGGCACAGAGAAAGCAGGAGGAAAAATGCAAACAGCCTCTAGGAGTAAGACCACCTGGCTGACACCCAGTAGGGAACCAGGAACTACAGTCCTACAACGAAATATGGAGCTTGCAAGTGCTTTCTTCCTAGAGCCTCCTGATTAGACCTCAGCTGGCTGACACGTTGGTTTTGGCCTTAGGAAACCTGAAGCAGAGAAACCAGTTGAGCCAACCTGGATTTCTACCCGGCAGAGCTGTGAGATAATGAATTTGTGTTTTTTTATTTAAACCACTGTTTGTATAATTTGTTTCAGCACCAACAGAAAGCTAATACTCCCACTTGAGAACTCTTTAGGGCCAGTGCTGTCCACTAGAACATTCACCTATGGCTGAAATGCTCTATTCTATCCTCTCCAATACAGAAGCCACTAGCCACAGCTGGCTACTGAGCACATAAAATGTGGCTACAGTGACTGAGAAACTGAATTTTCAGTTTTATCTATTTCTATTTAACTTACATTTAAATTTAAATAGCTGCATGAGGTTAGTGGTTACCATATTTGACAGTGCAACTGTAGGCTGTGTATCTGTGTGTCACTTATTACTGACTAAATAGGGCCCAGACTCTTTAAATTATTCATCAATGTGTAGGCTTTTGTCTGATAGATATGCGAATGTTTTCTGTCTAGTGGAAAAGATAACCCCAAAGTTTATGAATATATTTTCTATAAGACATTAACCAGTTCTGTATCTAATCTAACAATCTTATTCTGATATTTTAGTGTCTATAAAGTTTCAGTTCCTCAAATGCTCTTTGAACTACTTTTACCCTGTTGGTTTCCTACTTAATGAGTTAGAGTTTTGACAGCTATGCAATCTATATTTGTATGTATCATGTTTTAAAATTTTTTTGAAAATTATGCTATTATTAGATGCTCCTATTATCCTTATTTTACTGGTGGTCAAACTGAGACACAAAGATGTTAAATCATTTGTCTAAGGTCACATAGCTGATGAGAGGTACAGCCAGTATGACTCCAGAGAGCACACTTGTAACTAGAGCACAAAAATATCTTGGTTTGTTTGAACATTGGTTAAAAACCACAACATCAGGGCATCTATGGGGTATACTTTCTGGAATGTGTTTCAAGGGAGCGCTGGAAACAGTGAATGTTTGTAAGGCAGAGAGATGCTTGGCTGTATAGTGTGGTGAGAAGCAACCAAGGTCTAGCACATGAACATTTGAATGTTGTGGTAGGCAAAGGCTGAGGGTATTTCATGCTGGCTGTTTTTCTTGATCTGTTAGGGCTAAGTTACTTTTGCGTGGTCTTGGTGAGGAAGCTGTAGAGAGAAGGTATCAGAGCTATCAGCGGTAATTAAACAGTTTCCCGTTTCATGTCTTGTGACATCCATTTGCAGAGTTACACCCAATAATGGCTGGAAAAGATTTCCCTCCTCCCATTGTGATAACATAAATTGACAGAAGTTGTATCTCTCTGAGAGGTGGCGATCTATGGAAGAGTGACTTAATCTGTGCTGTAGCTATGTGTCAGGAAACCACCACCAGGAGATGAGAGATGCTCGGCTCTCCACACTTAGTCTAACTTTGGGTTTCCACATGCTTGCATGCTACTTTCAAGCCATGATCTTTGGGTGACATTTGATAAGTCTGTACCTTTCCCTTAGAATCTGGAATATGTTATTCTTTCAAAGATGGACCACTATGGAACTGACTTTACCTTAAAAAGAGGATTGATTTGTAAAGTATATGGATGTTTGTTTATTTGTTAATAATTAACAATGAAAAATCATATATATTTTTAGGGTACAATGTGATGTTTACACACATACACATACACACTCACACACTGTGGAATGATTAAGTCAAATTAATTAAAATATCCATCACCTCCCATACTTATCTTTTTTTGTGTGTGTAGTGAGAATATTTATAGTCTACACTCTTAGCAATTTCCAAATACACTTTACATTTATTATCTTTAGTCACCATGCTGTACAATAGATCTCCAGAACTTACTCATCCTATCTTACTGAAACTTTATACCCTGAGACCAACATCTTTTTGCTCTCTTTCCCAGCTCCTGGTGACAATCAGTCTATGCTCTGCTATTATAAGTTCACCTTTTTTATAGTTCACATGTAAGTGTGGTTATACAATATTTGCCTTTGTGTGTCTGTCTTGTTTCACTTAATGTAATGTCCTGCAGTTTCATTCATTTTGTGGCAAATGACAAGACTTCCTTCTTTTCTTAGGCTGAATAGTATTCCACTGTGTATATATATCACATGTGATTTACCCATTTATCCACTGAAGTTGTGTCCATATCTTATCTATTGTGAATAGTGTTGCAATGAACATAGGAGGTCGTATAGCTATCTTTTTGACATACTGATTTTATTTCCTTCAGAAGTAGGACTGCTGAATCATGTGGTAGTTCTGTTTTTCATTTTTTGAGAAACCTCTATACTGTTTCCATAATGGCTGTACTTACACTCAATAACAACGGACTAGAGATCCTTTATCAACACACTCTTACGAACATCTTCTTTCTTTTTGATAAAAGCCTTTCTAACAAGTGTGAAGTGATATCTCATTGCACTTTTAATTTGCATTTCCCTAATGATTAATGATGTTGAACAGTTTTTCATATACCTGTTGAACATTTATATGTCTTCTTTTGAGAAACAGATATTTCCATGCTCAAATGGACATTCCAGTGCTTCACACATTTTCGATTTTCTTTTTCATTTTGTTTTATTTTAACAAATATTTTAATTTTTTTTATTTTAATTAATGTCAGAGTACAGGTGGCTTTTTGGTTACATGGATGAATTGCATATGCTGCACCACGGGATTTTAGCATACTCATCACCCGAGTAGTGTACCTTGTACCCAGTAGGTAGTTTTTCATTCCTCACCCTCCTCCCAGCCTCAACTTACTGAGTCTTCAATGTTCATTATACAACTCTGTATGCCTTTGCATACCTACAGCTCATCGCCCACTTATAAGTAAGAATATGTGGTATTTGATTTTTCATTCCTGAGATACTTCATTTAAAATAAGAGTCTCCAGTTCCATCCAAGTTGATGCAAAAGACATAATTTCGTTCTTTTTTATGGCTAAGTAGTATTCTATGATGTATATATACCGCACTTTCTTTATGCACTTACTGATTGTGATGGGCACTTGATTCCATATCTTTGCAATTGTGAATTATGCTGTGATAAATGTATGCATGAAGGTATCTTTTTGATGTAGTAACTTCTTTTTCTTTGGGATATACCCAGTAGTGGGATTGCTGGATCAAATAGTAGATCTACTTTCAGTTCTTTGAGAAATTTCCATACTGTTTTTCATACAGATTGCACTAATTTATGTTCCCACTAGCTGTGTATTACACATTCCCTTTTCACCATGTCCTCACCAACATCTATTTTTTTTTTTTTTTTTACATTTAGAAATGGCCATTCTGGCTGGAGTAAGGTGGTGTCTCTTTGTGGTTTTAATTTGCATTTCCCTGGTGATTAGTGATGTTGAGCATTTTAAAAAACATTTTTTTTGCCCATTTGTGTATTTTCATTTGATAAATATTTATTCATGTCATTTTTCCACCTTTCAATGGGATTATTATTTTTTGCTGATTTGTTTGAGTTCCTTGTAGATTCTAGATATTAGGTCTTTGTCAGATGTGTAATTTGCAAATATTTTCTTCCATCTGTAGCTTGTCTGTTTACTTTGATGCTTATTTCTTTTGCTGAGAAGGGCTTTTTAATTTAATTAGATCCCATTTATTTATTTTTTATTTTGTTATATTTGCTTTGGGGGCCTTAGGCATTAATTCTTTGCCTAGGCCAATGTCCAAAAGAGTTTTCTTAGGATTTCTTCTAGAGTTGTTATAGTTTCAGGCATTAGATTTAAGTCTTTAATCTATCTTGAATTGATTTTCCAGTATGGTGATAGAGATTCAGTTTCATTCTTCTTCATGTGGCCATCCAATTTTCTCAGGACCATTTATTGAATAGGGTGTCCATTT
The DNA here is from genome assembly GCA_963573385.1 of Cacajao melanocephalus. Lineage (NCBI taxonomy): Eukaryota > Metazoa > Chordata > Mammalia > Primates > Pitheciidae > Cacajao > Cacajao melanocephalus. Next base: position 10,754 of record CAUYLG010053465.1, on the reverse strand, counting down.
CTCAATTTATGCTTTTGCATGCTTTGTCAAAGATCAGTTGGTTGTAAGTATTTGGCTTTATTTCTGGGTTCTTGATTCTGTTCCGTTGGTCTACATATCTACTTTTATACCAGTATCATGCTGTTTTAGTAACTATAGCCTTGTAGTATAATTTGAAGTTAGGTAATGTGATGCTTCCAGATTTGTTCTTTTTGCTTAGGATTGCTTTGGCTATTCAGGCTCCTTTGTCTGTTCTACATTAATTATAGGATTTTTTTTTCTAATTCTGTGAAAAATGATGTTAAAAGTTTGATAGAAATTGAATCAAATCTGTAGATTGCTATGGGAAGTATGGTCATTTTCAGGATATTGATTGTTCCAATCCATGAGCATGGTAAGTATTTTCATTTGTTTGTATCATCTATGATTTCTTTCAGCTGTGTGTTGTAGTCCTCCTTGTAGATATCTTTTACCTCCTTGGTTAAGTGTATTTAATTTTTTGTAGCTATTGTAAAAGGGAATGAGTTCTTGATTTGATTCTCAGCTTGGTTATTGTTGGTGTATAGCAATGCTACTGATTTCTGTACATTAATTTTATAATCTGAGACTTTACTGAATTCATTTATCAGATCAGGGAGTCTTTTTGAAGAATCTTTAGGATTTTTTAGATACAAGATCATATCAGCAAACAGACATGGTTTGACTTCCTCTTTTCCAATTTGGATGTCCTTTATTTCTCTTGCCTGATTGCTCTGGCTACAACTTTCAGTACTATTTTAGGTTGCCATTAAAAGTAATGGCAGAAACTGCAATTGCTTTTGCACTAACCTAATATGTTGAATAGAAATGTTAAAAGTGGGCATCCATGTCTTGTTCAAGTTCGTAGGGTGAATACTTTCAACTTTTGCCTATTGAGTATGATGTTGGCTGTGGGTTTGTCATATATGGCTTTTATTATTTTGTGGTATGTCCCTCTATGCTTAATTTATTGAGGGCTTTTATTATAAAGGGATGCTGGATTTTATTGAATGCTTTTTTTGCGTCTATTGAGATAATCATGTGGGTTTCGTTTTTAATTGTTTATGTAATGAATCACTTTTGTTGATTTGCATATGTTGAACTATTGCCACATCCCTGAGATGAAACCTACTTGATCATGGTGAATTATCTTCATGATGTGCTGTTGGATTTGGTTTCCTAGTATTTTGTTGAAGATTTTTTGCATCTATATTCATAAGGCATATTGGTCTGTAGTTTTGTTTTTTTAATGTCTTTTCCTGGCTTTTCTATTTGGGTAAAACTGGATTCACAGAATGAGTTCAAAAGGATTCCCTTTTTCTTAGTCTTACAGAATTGTTTCAGTAGAATTGGTATAAATTCTTCTTTGAATGTTTGGTAGAATTCAGCTGTGAATCTGTCTGGTCCTGTTTGTTGTTGTTGTTGTTGAAAGTTTTTTTTTTTTCAATTTCAATTCAATCTCACTGCTTGTTATTAATCTGTTCAGAATTTCTATTTCTTCCTCTTTCAAGCTGTAAGGGTTTGTGTGTACCCAAGAATTTATCCATTTCCTCTAGGTTTTCTAGTTTGTGAGCATAGAGGTGATAATAGTAGTCTCAAATATATTTGTAATGTCAATTGTAATGTCTCCCTTTCCTTTCCATTTTCCCTTTCCCCTTTCCCCTTTCGCCTTGTTCCTTTCCTTTTCCCTTTGCTTTCCTTTCATCTCACTTTGCCACCCAGGTTGGAGTGTAGTGGTATGATCTTGGCTCACTGCAACCTCTGCCTCCTGGATTCAAGTGATCCTCCTGCCTCAGCTCCGCTGTGAAGTAGCTGGGACTACAGGTGCATGCCACTATGCGTGGCTAATTTTTAGATGGGGTTTCACCATGTTGCCCAGGCTGACCTTGAACTCCTGGGCTTAGATAATCTGCCCACCTCAGCCTTCCAAAATGCTAGGACTACAGGCATGAGCCACCATGCCTGGCCTCCCATTTTCATTTCTAATTGAGCTTATTTGAGTTAATCTAGCTTCTTGGTTAATCTAGCTAGTGTTCTATAGATTTATCTTTTCAAAGAACCAATTTTTTGTGTCATTGAACGTTTCTATTTTTTTGTTTCAATTTATTTTGGTTTTAACCAAATGAAGGTTTTCTCAGATTTTTGTTATTTTTTTTCTTCTGCTAGCTTTCGGTTTGGTGTGTTCTTGTTTCCCTAGTTCCTTGAGGTGTGACATGAGGTTGCCACTTTGTGTTCTTTTAGACGTTGTGATATAGGTGTTTAGTGCTATATACCTTTCTCTTAGCGCTCCTTGCTCTTAGGACTTGCATGGGGCCTGTAGCTCCTTTGTTTAGGCCAATTTCTCCCATTTGAATGGGTGTATTTACCCAATGCCTGTACTCCCATTGTGTCTAGGAAGTAACTAACTTCCTCTTGATTTTACAGGCTAGTAGGTGGAAGGCCCTTGTTTTGTCTCAGATGAGGCTTGATACTTGTGGTTACATTGTGAAGTTCTTTTGTTGTGTTTTTCAGCTCTATCAGGTCATTTATGTTCCCTTCTAAACTGGCTATTATAGTTAACAGCTCCTGTAATGTTTTATCATGGTTCGTAGCTTCTTTGCATTGAGTGAGAACATGCTCCTTTGGCTCTGCGAAGTTCATTATTACCCACTTTCTGCAGCCCGCTTTTTGTCAATTCATCCATATCAGCTTCTGTGCAGTTTTGAGCCCCTGCTGGAGAGGCGTTGCAATCACCTGGAGAAGAAGCACTCTGGCTTTTTGAGTTTTGGATGTTTTTTCATTGATTCTCTCCTGTCTTCATGAGTTTATTTAGCTTTAATCTTTGAGGCTGCTGACCTTGGGATGGGGTTTTTGTGGGAATTTATCTGTTGATGCTGTTGATGTTGTTGTTTTCCATTTGCTTCCCTTTTTTTTTTTCTTTTCTTTCTTTTTTCTTTTTTTTTTAACCAGTCAGGCTTCTCTTCTGTAGGGCTACTGCATTTGCTTTTTTTTTTTTTTTTCCAGTCAGGCTTCTCTTCCATAGGGCTGCTGTGGTTTGCTGGGGGTCCACTTCAGATCCTATTCACTCTCACCTGGGTTCCTCCTGCACCTGGAGGTGTCACTGCCACCAGTGGAGGTTGCAGTACAGCAAAGATGGCTGTCTTTTCTTTCCTCCAGGATCTCCATTCCAGAGAGGCACTGTATTAGTCTGTCTCTCTAGTGGGACTGAACTAATGGGATATATCTATATCTATATCTATATCTATATCTATATCTATATATATAAAACGTTTAACTTGCACAATCACAGGTTTGCACAATAGTCTGTTTGCAAGGTTGAGGAGCAAGGAGAGCCAGTCCAAGTCTCAAAACTGAAGAACTTGGAGTCTGATGCTCAAGGCCAGGAAGTATCCAATGCAGGAGAAAGATGTAGGCTGGGAGGCTAGGCCAGTCTTGCCTTATCACATTGTTTCTGCCTGTGTTATATTCTCTGGTGGCTGATTAGATGGTGCTGGGTCTGCCTTTCCCAGCCCACTGACTCAACTGTTAGTATCTTTTGGCTATACCCTCACAGACACACCCAGGATCAATACTTTTCATCCTTAAATCCAATCAAGTTGACACTCAGTATTAATCATCATAAGTGCACCCCTTGTCAACTTGAACCCATACACATCTCCTGATATCATACATAATCTTCAAATAAAGACAATAATGTAATAATTACACCTGCCATAATACAACTACCCTTTGTGCAACCAGAAATGCAGCAATCCCCAACTCAAATACTATTGCATAAATTTAACAATACTTAAGTGCCAATATAAAGTCAATAAATCTTATGTCACATGATAAATATAAAGATATTTTCTTAGTACAAGTGCATACATGCACAAACATGTTTTTAACAAAAGGGGAAGGAAATACTCATGACATATACAGTCCTCATTTCTGCAGCTGGTCACATGGTTGTAGTTGGTATTGAGGACTACCTTCTTCTACTACCCATTCTGTATTCCCTTTGCCTTCAGCAAGCACCTCAGCAGGTCGTGTTTTTTTTCCTGGTGGAGTTCCTCAAACTTTCATTCCTGAGGGGTCTGGACCATTTGTAGTCCTGCCTGTATTGGGCTGTTTCTTCTGACAAGAAAGGTTCATCAGAGTTTGCAAACTTAGTGTCCCCAGCTTCATCAGGGTCCTCCCACATGTCTCCATTCCAAGTTGCAGGGTCTCATTCTTTTCCAGTCAATGCCTTCACTTCAACAACAGACACCTGGTGAGGCTGTGCATGAACCTTCCATTGCAGGTCAGCCACTTGCATGATAAGAGCTTGTGTCTGTTTTTCCACAATTTCAGCTCTTTGTCTAAATGAGATAAGATTCTCACCCAGGGCAAACTTAGAATATGTGAGGCTCAGTATCTGCTTTTGAAGCTGGGAGATCAAATCCCTCAGTTCATCATTTTCTTTCATCATTTTGTCCAATAACTTAGGAGCAACCAACCAGCTTCATTATGTTTGTTGGTTCTCCACATATGGTCAAAGGTATTATGTATAGAGTCACTAAACTCTGCTTCTCGTCTCATGAGCAGTTAATCAGGAGTGTCAAAATAATTTATTTTGCATAACTCTCTAAACAGCTTATGCCAAGGACTACCAGTGTTCTCCATACTAATAGAAGTAGAGTTCTTAGCATTTTGGGGTCTAATCATATCAAGCAGTTAACATCCCACTCCTGGTACCAAAATCTGTATTAGTCAGGGTTCTCTAAAGAGACAGAACTAATAGGATATGTGTGTGTGTGTGTGTGTGTGTGTGTGTGTGTGTGTGTGTATACACACACATATCATGTATATATACTATCCTATATATATCATATATATATATATTCTTGTTTTCTATTTGCAATACACATTACATATATATATATATATATATATATATATATATATTTATGTATGTATTGTGTATATCTATATATAGATAGGTAGATAGAGATGGGAATTTATTAAGTATTTACTTACACTATTACAAGGTCCCACAGTAGGCTGTCTGCAAGCCTGAGGAGCAAGGGGAGCCAGTCTAAGTCTCAAAACTGAAGAACTTGGAGTCCAATATTTGAGGTCAGGAAGCATCCAGCATGGGAGAAAGATGTAGGCTGGGAGGCTAGGCCAGTCTTGCCTTTTCACATTTTTTCTACCTGCTTTATATTTGATGGCAGCTGATTAGATGGTACCCACCAGATTAAGGGTGGGTCTGCCTTCTCCAGCCCACTGACTCAAATGTTAATCTCCTTTGGCAAAGCCCTCACAGACACACTCAGGACCAATACTTTGCATCCTTCAATCCAATCAAGTTGACACTCAGTATTAACCATCACAGGCACCAACTGATACCAGTGGGAATACTACCGTATAAGGTGTCTGGTGACCTCTAGGGTCTCACCCAGTCAGGAGGCATGGGATCTGGGACCTGCTTAATGAAGCATTCTGGCTAGCCCTTGGCAGACGGGGTGTGCTGTGTTGGTGGGAAGCACACTTGTTTGGATTGCCCTGATTCCTCAGAACCAGCAGGAGGAAATAAGTTTGCTGATTTGTGGATACCATGGCTGTCCCTCTACCCAGGGGCTCAGTCCCAGGGAGATCAGCATTCTGTCCCTAAACTTCTGGCTGGAGTTGCTGAAAATCCTGCAGGGAGGCCCAGCCTGGTGAAAAGGGATAGGTCAGGGTCCAAAGAGGAAGTTTGGCTATGATCTGCCACAGCTGTTATGGTGAACTTGGGGAATTCCTCCTGGGACCAAACTGTTCAGTCTTCCTGGCACTGGCAGGGGAAAATCAGCAGACTGAAACTGCAGTGATGCAAGCATCCTACCCTGTTACCACATCAACTTCTATAGTTCTCTTTCACTATCTACAGAATGGAAGAAAATACTCCTTAGGGTCCTTGTGAAAAGTAAGACAATGTAGATAATCCAAAGCCCATGCTTTCCATGTATTACGTAAAATATAAAATTTAGCTTAGGTTCACTTTGTGTTTCTTAAACCTAATACAATTTTTCAGTTTGGTGGTGCTTCATAAATATTTGTTGAATAAGTGCTCAGTGATTGAAAAGCATGCAGTTAATTCATTCCTTCATTATTTAGTAAGTATTTATCTGGCACTGGCTGTGTGCTGGGTTTTCAGTGCTTTGGTTTAAAAACTAGGGGTACAAAATGAAACAGATACCTTCACTGCCTAAAAGGAGCTCATGGTCTGAGGTAAAGTGAGTGTCCAAATGTAGTGAAGTTTTGAAGAGAGTTTTATTCACATAGAAAGGATTTTAAAACTATAAAAAGATGCTGGGATGGTTAATACTGAGTGTCAACTTGATTGGATTGAAAGATACAAAGTGTTGATCATGGGTGTGTCTGTGAGGGTGTTGGCAAAGGAGATTAACATTTGAGTCAGTGAGCTGGGAAAGGCAGACCCATCCTTAATCTGGGTGGGCACAATCTAATCAACTGTCACCATGGCTAGAATATAAGCAGGCCGAAAAAAGTAAAAAGAGAAACTGGTCTATTCTCCCAGCCTACATCTTTCTCCCATGCTGGATGCTCCCTGACCTTGAACATCGAACTCCAAGTTATTCAGTTTGGGAACCTGGACTGGCTCTCCATACTCCTCAGCCTGCGGACGGCCTGTTGAGGGACCTTGTGATTGTGTGAGTTTATACTTTATATATATATACACATGTATACACACATACACACACACACATATATATACATATGTGTATATATATGTGTATATATGTGTGTGTGTATATATATACATATATATACATATATGTATATATATATATATATTTCATTAGTTCTGTCCTTCTAGAGAGCCCTGACTAATACAGATGCTACAGATGTGGTAGATATTTTATTCATGGGCCCCAAAACCATATCGCTGGATCTAAGTAATTTTAGAAGGCTTATAGAGTCTTTACTACAAGAGCATTTCAAAGCACACCCAACAGCAATATGACTTAGTACATTAAGACATTGGTTTTGGTAATCTTGGCTCTGTCATCTATTAAATAGACTTCTAATACATTAGTTAACTTTTCTGAGGGTCAGTTTTCTCACCTGTAAAATGAGGATAATCATGTATTCCTTTTAGGGTCGCTGTGAAGATTAAATGAGAATAAGTCAAAAAGAGCACAGCACTAGCACTATGCTTAGCACATTTTAAGCACATCATTAATGCCAACGATGATGATGATGGTGATTTTTATTATGTCTTCCCTTTGTCATCCCTAATCTTAGAGTTAACATGGCACTTCTCAGACTTTAAAGTGCACATGACCCACCTGGGGATCTTGGTAAAATTCAGTCTCTGAGCCAGTTGGTCTGGAGTAGAGACCAGAAGACTTACTTCTAACCAATGCCCAGGTGTTGCTCAGAAGCTGTGGGGCTCAAATAAATATTTAAGAATTAAAATGTCACCTACCGTACTCTGCAAGTTCCACTGTTCTCTGTTCTTTTGCTGCAGAAGATGGAAATATGATACTCATGATGGAAACCCTAACTGCAATATTATGATTTCACTGAATTCTTAGGCTGAGCTAAGAAACAAACAGCATTAGAAATATAAGGGCCACTTTTCAGTCGGTTTTGCTAGGCTGTAAGTTTGGCATTTCACTGGTAGAAGTCTTTCTCCATTGTGTGGTACATCAAAGCTTTATTTTTTATTTTTCCTTATATCCCTGTTTGTCTTCTTCACATCTCCCTTTACTATCTTCAGAAGAGGACAGTGGCTTTGACAGATGCAGATTAGAATAACTCAATTAGGACCAAAAGACTGCATCATGTCCAACATCTGGCTGATACCCATTTTCAGAATAAATATATCATTTTATTTTTGGTATAAATGCTTTTCAGATGAAAATGAAAATTACAATGGGAAATTGTGGCTGGCAAGGGAAAAGAACCATTTTGGATAATATCTCTCATAATTGGAGTAATTTTGACATACTCAGACATTGTAGAATTCCCACACATCCTCTCCCCCAACCAACTCCCTATTCCCAACAGGTCAGAGAGGAGTGCTTTCTAGCAGGTAAAAACCTAAGCTATTCTTCCTTCTCTGGCCCACAGAAATGCTGTGAGCTTCATGGCAGTCAACCTTACTGTTCTAAACAAACATGTTTTATCTTAATAACCAATTAGAAGTTTTATGGCTTAAGCCAGAAGCAGAGTAGAGCTGAGGCCAGGGAGTTGGGCATAGTATTCAATCATGACTTTGTTTTTGATTTCTACATTGACATAAAATGTGTACTGTATTTCTCTGAGAACAATTTGATCAATAACTTAGGCTAAAAATAGATCAGATTTCTTTTAGTCACTTGTTCATGCTGGGAATGGTTACAAAAATGGATTTTCCTTTTAAAATATTGGGTTACCCTGTGATCTCTGACATTATTGATGCTTGGTGCTCTTATAGCAGGGGAGGGCTTTTTGTGATGTTGGTGTGCACATGTGTACATATGTTTGTGTAGGCATGTGTGAAGATGTGGACCTGCTGAACTTCCTCCCCCATGCTAGTCTGGTGGGTTCATGTTACTAAAGCAGTCCCTTCAGTCATCTCAGGTCTCAAGGACACTAGTGTAGAGACTTATCTTATGGAGCCAAGTATCATTGGTAGAGTTGTTTGTTCCTATGAGAGGAGTGGTGATGTGACCTTAGTTTGGATCCTCCCAAGTCTGCCACTGCTGTGTTATGTGGGCAGCACTAGGGTGAGGCAAGGGGGGACTTGAAGAATGTAAATTTTAAGGTGGTCACACTCAGGTGACAACCTTGCACTTGCACAACCCTGAGAGTGCATGTCTCCATTAATTTTGTACTCAGGTGCTTCGCTTTCCTTACTGTAGTCTGGACCTGGTGTGTGGCCTTGGATGAGTCACTCGTCTCTGTTTCTATTTCCTCATCTGTAAAATGGGTGCAATAAGAATCATCTCATGGGATTGCCATGAAGCTTGAATAAAAGAATATTTATAATAGTTAAGCACAATTATTGGCATAAAAGGTGTTTTTAATATACATTTTTAGACTGCATTCTAGCCTGGGCAATAGAACAAGAATCCCGTTCTCTCTCCCTCTTTCTCTTCCTCTTTCTTTCTCTCTTACATTCTTTTTTTTTCTTTCTTTCGCTCTTTCTTTCTTTCTTCTTTTCTAAAAAAAAATGCAATTTAAAAAATACAAATAAAAAGCTTATACAGCATAACAACTATTTATGTAGCATTTACACTGTACTTAGTATTACAGGCAACCTATAGATTATTTAAAGTACATGGGATGACTGTATAGGTTATATGCCAATACTATGTCATTTTACAAGACTTGTGCATCTGTGAATTTGGGCATCTGCCGAGAGTCCCGGAAGAATTTTCCTAAAGATTCCAAGGTATGACTATAGTCATCATCTCTCTACTCTGTGACATATTCTAAACTCTTCCTTACAGAACAGCATTCCTAATAACCTGGTGTACTCACTCAAAGACTGTGGTTTCTGCAGTTGCTGATTTCTAGTTATCAGCAGGCATGGGAACCCTCCAGTGAATCCTCTGGGTTCCAGACATCCTCTTTCCAGTCCAATAACATAGTAGTATCCTTATCTCCTAACAATAATCAAGGTCAATCACTCCTTCCAATACAGTAAACTTTGATTGCAGACTAATCTTTTTGCCTAAGAAATACAAAGTGACTGATTGGTAAGCATGGATTTTGCTATAGTGGAACCCTTGTTGTGTCTTTCGAAAGAAAAACACCCTCTTGGGAAGCGGAAACTAGTTGTATGCGTGAAAATAGGTCACTGGATATGATGGTAAATGGAGACAATTCCACCCACATTTCTTAATTTCTAGACCTATGTATTCTCTCTATTGGGTATCAAATATAAAACAGCTGTTATTTAAAGTATGCATTGCATTTTGAAGGTCAGCATCCAAATTCCACAAGGAATCTCCTTAAGCCAGAGTTTCAGCTGTGCCTTTAAAAAGTCTAACATTTTCTAGGACGTCAGTTTCCATATGATGCTGTATATATTAGGACCAGTGAATCCCATGGTCAAATGCCCCTTATTGCATCTTCTTCATGGAAGGTGATGATCCCATGATAACAAATCAGACATTTTTAGCCCTCTTTGAAAGATGCCAGTCCAGGTACTGTGGGAAAAGCAGAAAATCTATAACCTCAGAATATGTGTTACTCTAAGCAATAACCCCTTCATCTTCAGGGGAGATAAAGTCCAATGTGCCTTTCTGCAAAGTCACTGACTGCTCTCCTAAAGGGACAATATTGAAGAAAAAGATCAGTTTCAGTCTGTGCTGTAGACAAGTTAGATATTCAACAAATTCAATAGCTGCATTAGCCATAATGAAGACTCTTGTGTTTAGATATTTGCATACTTTCCATCTTTGACTCCTTGTATATTCTATTTCTGGTCCTATGTGCAAGTACTATGGCAGCTGGGAACAGGTACCACTCAATATTTTCCCTGCATTGAATCTCTCTGATAGGTATTAATGTAAGACACAACGATTCACTCATTTATGAATCAGGTTCAGATTTTTCCATCCTCTGTCTCTTCTGGTCCACTCATGCGCATAATTTTCTTGTGTCCTCCAAATCTCCTCTGAGATGATCTAAAAAGTAGCATTGTGACCATAGGATGCATTACTGCTGGGCATGCTCAACTTGTGGAACTGAGAAATCCAATTCATGATAGGCATCTCTGGTTGCTTAGTCATTTGATG
>CAUYLG010053462.1:0-24932 GCA_963573385.1 Cacajao melanocephalus | reverse complement strand
CAGTGGTGCAATCTCGGCTCACTGCAGCCTCTGCCTCCCAGGTTCAAGTGATTCTCCTGTCTCAGCCTCCCAAGTAACTGGGATTACAGGTGCGTGCCACCTCGCCTGGTTAAATTTTTACATTTTCAGTAGAGACGAGGTTTCACCGTGTTAGCCAGGATGGTCTCTATCTCCTGACCTTGTGATCCACCCACCTCAGCATCCCAAAGTGCTGGGATTACAGGCGTGAGCCACCTCACCTGGCCCCTTTGCCCATTTTTAATTGGATTATTTGTTTTCTGTTAACTTCTGTGAGTTCCTTACATATTTTGGATATTAAACGCTTACCAGATAATGGTTTGCAAATATTTTCTCCCAATCTATAGTCCGCCTTTTCATTTTAATGATTGTTTCCTTTGTTGTGCAGAAACTTTTGGGCTCGATGTAGTCTAATCTGTTCATTTTTGCTTTTGTTACCTGAGCTTTTGGTGTGATATCTAATCTTTACACTCTTGCTTATGAGAAAGAATGATATTCCCAGGAATGATATTCCTAGATAAAACAGAGGAAACATTCAACAACAAAAATGAGTTGAGGTTGGTGAATTTGTTTTTCTATACATAATCATGATCTCAATTACTATCTTCAGTTTGGGTCTTTGTCCTTTTTTGTTAGAGACACTTTTTTTTTTTTTTAGTCCTCTAGAAATATTCATCTAACTTTACAAATGAGTACCTGACAATGGCTTGTTTTTGTTTAATGTCCTGAATTTTAAAAATACATATCTGTAGATTTAAAGCTGTTATTACATTTCAAGGAGGATGTGTAGCAAAAGAAAACACCTTTAGACCCGATGGTTATTCGTTACTACTATTTTGGGAAATAGGCTAAACAAGTTTGTATCTATTTGTGTCTATTCATAGAAGGACATCTTACCTATGAATTTAATTTTAATTTGGTAGGAATCAAGGGTAATTCAATTCAGATTTTAAACATTTGTTTAATATATTTAAAATATCTTCTTCCTGTACTATATTAGATCTGAGAAGACTGATCAAGTGAGTACTTGGAAGGGGTTACTGGCTTGCAGCCGGAAAAAGGCCTATGTATTCCAATCAATCGGCTGCTTAGAAACAGAAAGCTGGACTCCAGAGGCCTCCCAGGCTTCTCAAACCTCTCTCACTGAAGCCTGATGTGGGTTATGTGGCCCGGATTACTCCTCTTCATTTCTGCATGGCCTGCCCACACTTGCTTCGCCTTTACTCCAAGGCCATCTTTTAAGAGAGGCCTTCTTAAGCTACCTGTATGAAGTCAGAAGCACTTCCTATCCCTCTTTGCTGCTTTCGTTTTTCTCCTTAATTCCCATCACAATTGAAGAGACTGATTTTTTGCTTCTTTGTTCATCATTTGTCTTCCTCTTTAGGATATGAACTCCACGTGGGCAGGGATTTGGTTTTTGTGGTTCACTGCTTTATCTCCAGTGTCTACTACACAGCAGGCATTCAATAAATATGACTCAGTGAAAACTTGTTTACTCTCCAAAAGCCCAATTCACCTCCTCATCAGAGTCTTCCCGGATTTACCCAGTTATCACCTCCTGCATGCTTCTGTAGAACTCTGCTCTTAACAAAATTAACCTTGATTTTGACCTGACATTGAAGCCCACATCTTCCCTCTTTATTATTTCAGAGGTTTTAGATATAAGTATTTTAACAAAGTTTGATCCTGCATATGCATTCTGAAATTCAATTACAAACATAATAGCTATGGAAGATTTCACAGTAGAAAATGTGGAAAAAGTGGATTTTAATGAACTGTCAGTTCAATGATCCAGTAAGATGAAGTTCCCAAAAAAGCAGCCAACCAAACCAGTTTAGCTTTAGCCTGACTCCTAACAATGAGCCAGGTTCCTAATTTAAAGACGGTGTTGTGATCAGTCCTGGCTGCCACATCAGGATTGGTGTAGATCATGTTCAGGAGAGAGGAGAGTGACAACTGCACGATTTGAAAGATTTGGGAATATGTAGCCTTGTAGATGTCCCCAAATACCTGAAGTGCTGTTGTATTGATGGGAAATTGTTTCTTCTATTGTGGCCCTAAAGAAAGTTGAAATTACAAGGAAATCTACTTTGGCTCAATCAAAAGGAGGGCTTTTTAGCTTGTCGAGGTGGGCTGGGATGGTGTGGCCCTTGAAGGGTTCAGATACAGTAGGCTGGCATTGGTGGGGTGATGTAGGAGCAGTTTGTGGCTGTGCCCAATGACTGTCACAGTGCTTGTCTGGAGAACCCCTCCCTTGGCTGAGCGAGTTGTTCCTGGTGTACATGCTGCACTCCTCCCTGCTCTCCACAGCCTCCCTGTGTGGTGAGTGTTGTTGATTGTTCCTTGCTTAAAGAAGTGTCTACGATTTGCTTTATGCCTGAAAATAGTTTAAGTATTCCAATTTGTTTATTTGATCTTCACATTTCCAGCAGTTGCAGGAGACTTGTAAATATTGGCTTTGCATACACAGAATTTGTATTGTCCACCTTCTTCACTTCCTTGATTCTGGACCATGTCAGGCCTTCTATCAGCTCGAACACAAACACACGGCAGTTAAAAGAGAGTAGCAGATATAGAACCCACAGTCAAGTATAATGCTGGGAAAACAGGATTCCAACATACTAAATGACCAGACTTGGATGGCTAAACTGGTGCAAAGATGAGTGTTTCTTCCATATTCATGTCATTCTCACAGGGAACACTGCAAGAATACAAGGAGAAAGCAGCCCATTTGAAAGCCCACCTCTTGAATACATATTCTATTCTCCATGTTTTTATTCTTTTTCCTTGCTCCTGTGCCAACCCCTTGCTACTGGCACAAAGAACAGATTATCTGTGAGTACTCACTGAGAGACCCACAGCATCATTTCCACCACCCTTTAAGGCTGTGGATAAGTGGGAAACACCTGGGGTCTCTTTCTTATTTTCTACTTAGGATGTCTATAACCTGCTTGGTTCTCTTCCTTCCTGGCTCAAAGAAGGTGCTCAATAAAAATGTGTTACATGATAAACTGCTTTCTTAGTTCAGGTACCATCATCTCTGGCCTGGACTCCTACAGGCCTCTTAAGTAGTCTTTCTGGCCTCTAATCTTGACCCTTCTCCAGTCAGTTCTTCACATATCCAGTCAGAATTATCTTCCTAACATGCTAACCATTTAATTTCCATGCTTAAAACTTGCCTGTGGCTCTCAGGATAAAGTCCAAACTCCTTACCATGGCAATCAAGGCCCCTCATGATCAAATGCCTACCTACCGTCTCTCTTGGCCCTCCCTGGCTCTTCACTGTCTGGCTACAGCTCCATAAGACAGCCTTTCTGTTTTATATCACCTTTTCCAGATCTTCCAACACGCTGGGCTGGGGTAAACATCTCCTAATGTGCTTGTCTCCATGACACTCAATCCTTGTCCCTTTAGTGGTTCTTAACATGTTGTACTGAAGCTGTCATCTCTGTCATTAAGACTGTAAAATGGCCTGGTGTGGTGGCTCACGCCTATAATCCCAGCACTGTCGGAGGCCAAGGCGGGCAGATCACGAGGTCAAGAGTTCAAGACCAGCCTGGCCAACGTAGTGAAACCCCATCTCTATTTAAAAAAAAAAATTAGCTGGACATGGTGGCGGGTTCCTGTAATTCCAGGTACTTGGGAGGCTGAGGCACAATCCATTGAACCCAGAAGGTGGAGGTTGCAGTGAGCTGAGATCATGCCATTGCACTTTAGCCCGGGTGACAGTGCGAGACTCTGTCTCAAAAAAAAAAAGACTGTAAACCGCCTTGAGGTAGAAAACAAATATACACATCTCAGTCCAGTATCCGGACAAAAATAGGAGCTCACTAAATGTCTGTGGAAAGCATAAAAGCATCTGGCATATTTATGCCCATTTTATAGGACACCACTGGTCTTTCCTAATGGATATAGCACACATATGTGGAGTGGGCGGTGAGTGAAGACTTAACAGTAGTTCCTATTTTTTGCGCTGCCATTAACAAAACATGATTTTAGAGGAGGACAGGATGAATAATTAAAATTTTAAAAGTCCCCCAAACTAGGACATAAAATTGGTATTTTGAATGACTTTATCATTTTATCTTTGCTTTTATAATGTACTATTATTCTCATGCAATTTTTTTTTTTTTTTGAAGACAGTCTCTCTCGTCGCCCAGGCTGGAGTGCAGTGGCACGATCTCAGCTCACTGCCACCTCTGCCTTCGGGTTCAAGCGATTCTCTTACCTCAGCCTTCTGAGTAGCTAGGATAACAGGTGCCCGCCACCACGCCCAGCTAATTTTTGTACTTTTAGTAGAGACTGGGTTTCGCCACGTTAGCTAGGCTGGTCTTGAACTCCTGACCTCAGATGATCTGCCTGCCTGGGCCTCCCAAAGTGCTGGGATTACAGGCATGAGCCACCATGCCTGGCCTCCATGTATAATTTCTAAGTAAAGGTTTAACTTCTTATAAAAATACTCCTATAAATATGACAATTTATATACTTCCACATTAAAAAGTGGTTAATATGCAGAAACTGGCACTGTAAAGCTCATGCATCTCTACCATGGAATACAGTACCACGGAATACAGAAAAGTGCCCTGAGGTCTGAAAGATCTAAGTTCAAATGCTGTGTCAGCTACTTAGGAGTTGTGTGACTTGGGAGCAGTTCCTTGGATGCCTATGAATGTTTAAAGTGTGACAAGTACCCCATATTGCACTTGGCACACAGTAGGGACTAAAAGGTTAATTATCTTCCTCTCACTTACGGTTTTAGGGAGATCTGGGAATACAGAGATTCATTAATTATTTTTTCTTTCACTTTTGAAATAAAAGGCATAGTTTCTTAATTGTTTTACTTTGATGAAGCTACCTTTTAAGCAATAGATGAATTCTTTAAGTATATATGAAAAATGTAATTTTGTGTAGTGATATGTGCTCCTATTCTCTTTGACATCTTTTAAAGGAAATAAAATTGTATTTAAAAATATAAAGGACGTAAAAAATAAACTGACAACTGTAATGCCCCAATGAATCCTGAAAATTTATTATTTGGGAGAATATCCAATTATTGATTCTTTGTTTTACAGCTCATAATAATCAGAAAATACACATTTAAAATGAAAGTCAAAGAAAAATTACATATAATACATATTACAGATTTACTTGTACACAAGCAAAGCAGTACTAAAAGCATATTTATGTGCTCACAATTAGTGAACATGGCAATTTTCTGTTTAAAGCTGCAGCAACTCAAATCCTCCTAGGGTCAATAAAGAAAAACATATTGAGAAATACATTTAGGGCTATCACCATGTCTGGCTGTAAATCTATTTTTAATCTTTCCCCTTCCCCCATATATATGTATATACTTTATTGCCTTTATATTTCTGCTGGTTTAATATTATTAGTATACTAAATAGTTTTCTACATTTATTTGGTTTCTAAAAATATATAAAATGCATTGAAAAGAGCTCCTGCAGCTTTCAGGCAGTCACTGTCCTGGCATCGAAAGCTTATTCTGGAGATGTAAAGCAGCAATACTGAATAAATAGTGATTGTTTTGTCTTTTTGATACAGCTGATGGCCTTCACCCCAAACTTAAAAATACTGTAGCAAATAGTATAAACATGCAACTTAAAAAAATGAACATAATATAAAAGTAATACTTATGAGCTAATTTTAATACAATATAAACCAATAAAGACAACTTTAGGTAGAGAGGGATGTGAACACAGCATGGTTATTTACATATAAATTAAGGCTCAATTTATCAAAGGCAATGCACAATGGGAACTGTCCATCTGCCCACACACTTTGCATGCCTGAAATCGAAAGTTTTTGTCTTTTCTGTGTTATTTCCTCAATCCATTAGAGTTCTATCTTGGAAGATGTTCACAGAAATGGCTTCAAATGAACAAGTTTGTTTCTCTAAAAACCATTTTGCTCTTATTCACAGAGAAAATTATCCTTTAATGCAGGTGTAAATTACATTTATGCTGTGGAAGTAAGTGCTTACATGTTCTTGTTATATACTGCTATACTTCACATTTCACACCAGAAATTTTTTTTTTTACTGTATTTATATAGTTTTTACTCTGTCAGTCTTGCTGTAGCTCTTGATTATGACTAATTTGAACTATAGGAATTGATGACTGCTCATTGATGAATGGGAGAATTAAATGGGTAACTCCTATTAATACCAACTGAAGTCTAGTATTATAAAAAGCCCGTGTGCATCAAGACAAAAAACCAAATGTTATCAAACCCAAATATCTCAGAAGGACAACAAAAGGACTATGGACACTATGTCCACAGGTGACACACTATGGGCCATTCTCTGAAGATGACAGACACTCAAAAAGTCAAATATACCAATGCTATTCCAAATTATTTCTTGGTAAGAGAAAAAGATCTTTAAATGTACCTAATAATTGTAAAAAATCACAATAAAACAAGTTGCAGTATGGTTTATTTTAAAAAACACAAAACACTGTAATCTAATTTAGTATTTAGAACCTGAATATTCCCCCAGAGGAAAATTTTATATTTGGTATTTTTGTATACCACTGCCCACTACCCCTCCAAAATGTACCCAAGATATGGCACTTATTAACTCATTTGTATCTGCAATAGATAAAAATGATCATAAATACACTAAAATATCTTCAGATGTTTCTATGAAAACGAGTTTTTTCCCTCTGAGTCTTAGAAAATATTCCTTAGATATGTGCTTCCAGAAGTAATATAACTAATTAAAAAGTACAGCTTCTTAATGTATCCATCATATTCACATTTCTATACTTTCCTCATCTAGGAAATTATTTTTAACTTGTAATTAGGTCTATGAAGATTACTTGGCAGCGTGGAAATTCTGATGAAGTTGTCAGAGAGGCTAACTGTGATACTATGCTGGGAACCCAGGACTACTACAAGTTGCTAGGATGCTTCTTGTCCTTCTTTAAAGCTATTAGATTAATTCTGATAACAATTTATAATTAGCTAGATATTTACTGTGTTTTTCATGGTATGCCAAGGCATCTCTGCAATTTCTAATTACAAAGTTTAATATGCCTCCAGTTTAACATTTTGATTTAAATAAAATGTGATCAATTTATAAAATGTTTTTCTTTGTGAATAAGATCTCAATTTCTCTGAACAACAAAATTACTTCATACAGAATGACTTTTTAAAAAATAAGGCATATATTGAGCATATGTAAATCATTACTGTCACAAAAGCTATAAATTATTTTAATCTTTAATCATCCTAATTTTAAATATAGGTAGATAGAAAATAACTATTATAAACTGTGAGCAAATGTGTACAGGTTGTGGTTATTTGGGTAAGAATCATTTACTTCTTAAGTTATTTGCAAAGTAATATAATGGCAAGATCAATTTGGTAACTCCAAGAACCCAAAGAAAATCATATCTTCAGTTGAGGTCCGCCACTAAGCTGCACTAAAAAGGCAACTCTGCATTATTACTTTCTGTTCTCTAGAAGCTTCTATACAGTCTCATAGCCATTCTTAAAATTTTTCATAAGAAACCTAAGTAGAGCAGCATTCTCAGCATTCACTAAACCAAAAATAAGTCAAATGTGTTAAAACATCCAAAGTTGCCTTCATGCATATTGTTACCAAGCATTACCATATCAATCCACTTTTATTTTGTTGCATGTAAATAATACAGACAATGTAATTTCTTCAGAATTAAAACTACTTTAAATTTCAGATTAAAGTCTTAATTATACTGTACCAAATCTGACCAGAGGGAATGTAAGAATGGCTAAGTGGTGTCTGAATCAATCTGTCTAAATATTACTTGTAAATCTTAAGTCACTACTCATGAAAAAGGTGTTGACTCATTTTTGGTTTTACAAATAAAACAACATATGTACAAATGGAGATTAGTGTCTGGTAAAAGTCAAGCCTAAAAATAAAAACATATACTGAATTTGACTTTATTTCCTTGCTAAAAAGTACCTAAGTTTAATCTCCTTTCCATCTAAGTGACTAGAAGAAACCACAATGGTCCATAACATACAGAGTAAATTATGTGTGAGGAATAACTTACCCATGGTGTGTACACCAATAGATCATACATATGAAGCAGGTTATTTTAAAATACATCACTTAAAAAGCAATGTTCCCGAACTGGAGCAATCCAGCCCTCAGATATCTAAAACTTACATGTTAAATCAGTTCTGAAAATCCATGAGTGTAAACGATAAGGCAGGGCAGAAACAAAAGACATAATGTATCAGGAAACCCCATGCCTGTATGGATACATACTTAACAATTACATTTTTGCTCAACAGTGTCTGAAACATTGCAAATGTTTTATACATACAATTTACCCCATGAGAAATTTCTGTTATGCTATGCGGCCACACGTATATTTGGAAATATTGTAATGGAAAGACTAAATTCCAGATTTAAAAAACCCCTGACTTATTTCACCTAATTAAGCAATGGCTAGGACAGTTTCACAAAATGAATGCAAGTGGGTTCTTCTGGAGTTAGTTTCAATGGTGGAGCACCCTAGGACACTTGTGTAGTGTAAATCAGCAATGCATGGATGGAGTCTGGCAACATGCACATAGTCATAATCACATAATATGTAACATAAGTCTGTCACAGGATAAGTCTTAATAAAACATCAACATTCATACATCAATTGATTACATGAAATAAATTAAACTAAGCCAGTCACAAATTTCTCTTCACTCTTACTTAAGTCACGGTTTATTTACGTACATACTATATAATACTTTCCTAAAGCTCTCAAAATGCTACAAATAAAAAGGAAGGCTTTGCATTACAGCTGCTGGACAAAAATATCAACACTGTTGATGTGTGAAAACACAGTTTCTTTGTTCTTTAGCATCAGTGCACAGGGTATGGCTCCAAATGGTATGCAATTTAGGAGAGAAAAAACATACAGCGGCTTGTGGGATAGATCCTCTGTTTATCATTGGCACAAATCAAAAAGGAAGTTTACCGTCCTTGCTACCTCTGTTGGGTCTCCCCCCTAAAGACAGGTAATGTCATACATATATGCCTTCAGGATTAAAACCAGATGAGATAGGATTCTGCAGAATGCGGAGATTACTGGGGAGCTGCCGAGATGAACCAGGTCGCTTCAGGGACCCAGACTGGAATGTTGCCTCTAAACAGGAAACAAAGAAAGCCACTTGATGAACTCATCAACTTGGAGTACTTAGCAATATAAAAAATTAGACTCCTTTCTGCCCTGAAGAACCCGAAAGAGAAAACCACATAGAGCAATAACTGCAATCCCCTGTGTGCCCTGGGCTGGGAGGAAAGACGAAAACCCTCTCTGGTTGAAGTCTATTTGATAAATTAGTTTTTGGTGATTTGAACAGTGAATGATCTTTACAAAAGGTGAATATTTTGCTTCTTTTTCTTGGTTGTTCATACCATATGCATATACAGATTTGGAACTCTTTTAAATATCAGCACAAATTAATAATAACTTTACAAGAAAAGGAAGGAAAGAAGGGGCATAAGGAACAGAGAGAGGGAAGCAAAAATTTAAGTTAACAGACTATGACTCATATATACTTCAGAAAAAAAAGTTTTAATAAAGAAGCAGTTTAAAACTAATGATATGACATTTGGTGATTACATGCTCACCTAAGTAAATAAATAACCTAAATTTACTGGTTTTCCTCCCGAAATAGGAAATATGTTAAAAAAAAAAAAAGAATTTTTAAGTGTTTCACTTAAAAATTATTTATAAATGGTAGGGTAATATTTTAACTGAATACAAGCAGTTTATTCAAAGTTAAGCAGATGGCCAGGCATGCTGGTTCATGCCTGTCATTCCAGGACTTTGGGAAGCTGAGGGAGGCAGATTGCTTGAGAGCTCAGGAGTTTGAGACCAGTCTGGGCAACATGGTGAAACCCTATCTCTACAAAATATACAAGAAAAGAAAATCTGCCAAGTGTGGTGACATGCACCTGTAGCCCTGGCTTCCCAAGAGGCTGAGGTAGGAGGATCACCTGAGCCCAGGAGGCCAAGGCTGCAGTAAGCTGTGGTTATACCACTGGCATTCCAGCCTGGGCAAGAGAGTGACATATTATCTCAAAAAACAAAAACAAACAAAAAAAATTAAGCAGTGAGAATAAAGGGAAAATGAACCATATTTAGCAACATCTTACCCCTTTCAATGTCTGCGTGTGAGGCCTCTATTTCAATGGGTTCTGCTGGCAGAACGGTAACTTTTGTCCCTGTCTGCTGGATGAATTGCTGGAGATTGACTTGCCGCAGCTCCTTAGTCAACTGCTCCAGTTCTTGCTCTTTGTCCTAGATGGAAATTATTTTTTAAAATTTGAGTATTCATTATTGGACGGTGCAAGACAGTGACAATCTATCTGCTACAGGGGTTAAATGTGGGATAGCTGCTTTCATAAAAGCACATTTAACAAATCTGGTTTATATTGATACAATGGGCTAAAAAGGTCACTTTCACTCTGTGGTACAGGCCAAGAAATAAGCCAAGGCAAAACAATAGTTTCTTTAGTCTGTCCTCTTAAATGTGATGCTTTCCTCCGGGAAACCATTATACACCCTTATGAAACAAATATATGTCTAGAAACTTTCATTAAAAACAAAAACAAAAACCAGTTTCTCAGCCTGTAAACTCAGTGTTGGAACATAAAAAGAAAAAAACCCCACCAATTTTTACCCATCTCTGTGTTACAGCAATCTTGCTAAACTGATCACAATTTTACATATTAACCAGTTCATATTAACATATGACTACCAAGTTACTTGTAATTTGGTCCATGGATTTAGAATTCTGTTTTTTTGTAAGCTGTTTCAATTTTCTTGGATATATTATTGAGATTTATCTTATAGCATGAAGAAAGCAAGATTCCCACAAGATTCTCACTATGGGATTCTTAAATCCTTGACAAAGATCTTAGAACTACAGAGCCCTAAAGAAGGAGATCAAGCTTGGACAGTTGAAAAGCTGTAAAAGCAAGGAAGGGCATTCTATTATTTAAACAGCTTTTCATTTCTTTCCTTCCTCTACTGTATATATTTCCTCTACTGATAAAGTAGTCTGGCTCTACCCAGGCTGGGTGGGTCTCAAGGATTTGGTAGGGGTTGGGAAGAGATTAGAAGTGAACAGTTGTTTTCTTCACTTATTTGAGTGTAGGGGGTACTTGGGGATATATCAATATTTGATTATCAGACACTTTTCAGTGGGTAGAGGGATTTACTAGTAATGACTGTGATAAGCTGGTGTTTCCTGTAAGTGATATCAAAAGCAACACAACTTCTACTTAAACTTCCACCTTTTTTAAAGGTCAAAATGAATTCCAATAGTAAAATACTGACAAATCAGAGGCTGACAACCTTCTACAGCATGAGAAATTCTTGATCTTCAAAATTTTGGTGGTAGTTTTCTCTTTTACTACAGACAGTGATGGAGAAGGGAGATCACATCAGTTCTTCCTAAGACCTCAGCTTTCTCTGATTGTGGAACTCTTGATGTTCTAAAGCAGCTCTTCTCAAACCTCACTGTACACAGGTAGTACTTCAGCATCTTGTTTCCATGTAGGTTCTGAATTTCTTACAAGTGTACACTGAAGCTGCCTGGCATGGACTACACTTTGAATAGTACGCTCTAAACCAGCACAGTCCAACAGAACTTCCTCCAATGGTGGAAATCTTCTGTGTCTACATGGCCAGTAGAGCAGCCAGATGTGCTACGGGGCACTTGAAATGTGACTGTGTTTGACTAAAAACAGAATTTTAAATTACTTAATATTTTTAATTACCTTATTAATCATAATTTAAATATAAACGACCATATTATAATCAATTATGTGTCTTTCTCATCTCATCTGATAGAGACTGATACATCTTTGCAATTTCTGCAACACAATCACAGGGTCTTTTCAAAAATGGGTATCCAAGCAATGTAAGCTGAGTAGGGTTTACGTGGCAAAACAGAAATTTTCTTGTACATGAATGAGAAAGGAGGAAAATCAGAGAGAAGTCTCTGTGCCCCTCTTAGGCTGAGTAGGGTTTACGCGGCAAAATAGAAATTTTCTTGTACGTGAATGAGAAAGGAGGAAAATCAGAGAGAAATCTCTGTGCCCCTCTCAGGAAAGCAAAGGAGGGTACTGTGGACAGGGGAGAAGGGTTGGGGGCAGTTTATGTGTCAGGAAAGAATCTGGGATTGGCTGGCGACATGTAGAAGTGATAGATAAGCAGTCAGCCAGCCACAACAATCCTGGCCAACCAATCCGTGGACAGCTCTTTTGGCTCTGGTTTCCCTATCTCTGAAAGGAGAAGGTGAGATTTACTATCTCATCATTAGTGTCCACTATATCCCATTACCTAATGCTACAACAGCCACAGTTAAGACAAGGCTCGTCCATGGAGAAGGATCCGCATGACTATTGCTCTCATCTTTATTCTGATCTCTCACATCTAAGCTCACTCAGATACAAGTCACAAGAATTCGACAAAACTTTTAAACAAGGCTGGGTTTCTAATTCTTTGAACATAAGGAAAAATTGACAATTATGAAAAGGAGAGTCCAAGAAGATATTAATTCTTTTAAATGGGCCAAGCATCCTATTTATCAAAGTGTCCTTACCTGTAAGCGTTTGGTGGCTTGTCCAAGAGATCTTTCCACAGCTTTAATGCCATTCTCCAACCTCAGACTCTGCTGGCCTTGAATGTCAATTTCCCCTTTGACCTTACCGATCTTTCCTTTAACCTCTTCCTCATTGACCTGTGCCTCCTGAACTTCCCGTTGCAATTTTTCTGCTTCCAGACCACTTTCCATAGTCTGGATCTGTGCCAAATAGTCCTTTAATTTGTTTTCACATTCTGTTATTTTCTGTCTTATTTCTTGAAGTTGATCCTTCAGCTGTTTTTCATTTTCCTGTTCAATCTGTAATTCATTTTCCCAAAATTCTTCCTCCTCGATTTCTACATCATTTCTTTTGATCTTTTGCTCTAGACGGACAATTTCCTCTTCAAGGTTGGAATTATACTTTTGCTCCCAAAATCGTATTTCTATTTCATTAGATTCCAGCTGTTTCTCAATGGACTGAAGCTTCTCTGTCTGCAGACGGATCAGCTTCTTCAACTCATCTGCTGTTGTTTTGCAGTTATTCAGCACCTTTTGCTTAAACTCAGTTTCTTTACCTTTTCCAAAAATGTCCATTAATCCTTTGGCACCTCCTGTAAATGTTAATGATTTCCTTTTAGGTTCTCTCCTTTTGATTGCTTTGTCAATCTGAGGCCTCAGTTTAGCTAACGGGGGCAGACTCTGCCTGTATAAAGTTCTTTCAGGAATTCGAGCCACACTGTCTGAAGTGGGTCGCTCACTGAGAGATGGCCCAGTTCGTCGTAGAATGAGCTGCACATCACTAGCATATTGCCCCCATTTGTTTAAGGAGATGATAGGATTTTCATGAGGTGCTAAGTGTCTTTCAGTATCTCTCCATTTCTCTATAAGAGTGTACCTTCCAGTTCGACCTAGGTAAAAAAGGTAAGAATAAATTCTCAAAATGGGATATTGGAGCAGTGAAAAAATGGAGTAAGAACACCATTTGATGACTGTGTATTTTTTATTAGCATCAGAGGGTCAAGTTCTATAGTCTAGTCCAGGTTGCCTTTAAAACCTTCACTTGAAGATACCAAGCCCCTCAAGGCATGTAACAACATACAATCAGAAGATGTGTATTGCACATACTCTTCAGACTTGCTTAGAAATTCAACTTTATACTTCAAATCTTGCCAATACCTGACTGCCTAGAACTTCTCATCTGGGGCAAGGCTGAACAAAGTTTGTTTTCCAGCTGAAACAAAGGACAGAAGAATCTCCATGTGAGGCATGAGGAGCTGGCCCAGGAACTAAGTGGAACTTCAAAACCCAGATACACTTCCACTGTGCAAATCCCTCAGCTTTTTTTTTCCATATCAGAACTTGGGAGGGCTGGAGGCCCCATTTCTCCTCCTGCAAGGAGACATGGGGACCAGTGGAGAACCCGTGACTCAGCCAGAGGAGCTACCTAGGTCTCCTCTCCGTCTCCACCTGAGTGCTCTGCCAACCCATCACTCACACACCTGGCATCTTCCTGGACACACATGGCAAATAAAAAATCAGCTCAATGAAAAAAAACCTTCAAAAGACATTCATATAAAAAGAGGGGCTGGAAGAGAAGACTTGTTCAGTTTTGATAATAATATGATAGTATCAAAGATTCTTCTTTAAAAAATACTCAAAGCAAAATATTATTAAAAACAAACCAGTGGGCTGGGTGCAGTGCTCATGGCTGTAATCCCAGCATTTTGGGAGGCAAAGGTGGGCAGATTTCTTGAGCCCAGGAGTTCGAGACCAGTCTGGGAAACATGGCAAAATCCTGTCTCTACAAATAAAATATGAAAAAGTTAGCCAGGCAGAGTAGTGTGCACCTTGAGAGTAGCTACTTGAGATGCTGAAATGGGAGACTTGCCTGATTCTGGGAGGTCAAGGCTGCAGTGAGCTATATTGTGTCTCTGCACTCCAGACTGGGCGACAGAGTGACACTCTGCCTCAAAAAAACAAAACAAAACAAAAAACAACCACAAGAATTATGAAAGTAAGATAAAGCTTCAGAAGACAATGAATGTAATGCCATAAGCTTAAACATCGTTCTTAAACATTTTCATTTAAGATGAGTGGGTCAGATGGATTAATTTAGTGAAAAGTGTACATAAACAGTTAATCACAAAGAAAAAAAAACCCTGCCCTCCAGCAATTATACTTGCAAAAACAGCTATTGGTTTACCTTCCTGGCTTTCTTTTTTAAATTTCATGAGCTTCTGAGCCAATCGTAGTATTTTTGCAACTACTGTGTCAATAAATGGATGTGTAAACATCAGCACTGATGTATACCATTCAGAAGTAGTACATTAAAAAATAATTTTGATATAAGCAAATGGGTGTGTTCTCCTTTAAGAAAACCTGAATTTGGGGTGCAGCTGAAAGTTTGGGCTTTGGAAGCAAATATCCTATGTGAGTTCCTTAGTTGGAGGCAAATAATCTATGTGAGTTCCTTACTAGATAAGCAGCACAACTTCCCTTCTAACATGCTTTGCAGATTCTGAGGATTAGCACCTATCACATTGCCTGGCCCACAGCAGGCATTCAACACGTGGTAGCTATTAAGACATTTTTTTGTATAACAAAAGGGCTGACCAAGAATTCCTTTAAATAGTGATGTTTCATCACAATAATCTGATTTTTATTTGTTGATTTATTTTTCCCCTCCCTTTCCCAACAATCTCATTTTTAAAAAGCAACTTCCAACTATGTAAAGCTAGACAGAGTAGACAGGACAAGGGTTCTGGAGTAGAAAGGTTTGGGTTCAAATGTGGCTCTGCTACCTACTGTGCTTACATGATCTGAACAAATTAAATTAGCCTCAGTGTCCTCATCTGCTAAGAGTAGCATTTCCTTATCTCACAAGGTTGTCCTGAGAGTCAAGTGAGAATGTAAAATACAAAATGTTTGTGAAATTAAAAAGTACTATGTAATATTAGTTATATTTATCAAAATGCCCAGGGTAATAAGGAGGATGAGAACAAAAAACAAAAATACTTTAGCACATTAGATTAGCTTCTTGAAATAAAAAATGTTTCCAGTGATTTTTGGGTTAAAAATTAATTGCCCCCAAAGAAAAACCATATCACACATCTGCAATGTTAAAACTGTCCCATGCGTACAAACCGCTTCAAAGGTCACAGCATTTTGTGCTTTTGGCTCGGCTGCCTATCAACTACTTTTAGAAATCTTACTCTTCTCTGAACCTCTGTGTCCTCCTTCAGTAACAGGAGGGGTTAGCTAAACCGGCAGAGTCCTTTCCAATTCTATCAGGCCAATGAGTATCTTTAAAAGAAAAACTGAATCATCACATTATATGAACTAAACAAAAAATTTTAAAGATCTTAATTTATTCATAATTAAAAATAAATCCGATTTTCCAGGGCTTAATGGTGCTGCTGCCCTCTGAGAATGTCTTGGTAGAAAATTATTTAGAATTGCTTTTAATGCCAGTTATTTGCTTTTTGTTAAATAATGCACATTTAGTAGTATTAGGCCAAAAAATTCCATCTAGCAATATAAAAAAAGCTTTTAAGAAAAGGTAAATGAATTAATAGATTTGATTTTATTATACAAATTGGGTTTTAAATATTTTATATAGGAATTAAATTCCATAATCACTGTTTCTAAAACCCATAGCTTGGCAGTGCTCTACAGATCCCATTTCTTTCATTAACACAGATTCTGATTCCTCCTGCAAAACTCCTTTTAGGGTATTTGACTACATGGATATATTTAGTTATACTTTGTATACTATTTTGATATCTTAAAATGAATACAAAGGAATATCTATCTATCTATCTATTTATCTATGGAATTTGGCATTGTAGGACTGTATGACATTGTCAAATAATTTTGATTCAATTTAGTGAGGTAAAAAAAATATTAATTATGGCCAGCTGTGGTGGTTCAGGCTTGCATTCCTGGCACTTTGGGAGGTCGAGATGGGCAGATCACCTGAAGTCAGGAGGTTGAGACCAGCCTGGCCAACATGGTAAGATCCCATCTCTACTAAAAATACAAAAATGAGCCAGGTATGGTGGCAGGTGCTTGTAATCCCAGCTACTCGGGAGGCTGAGATGGCAGAATCGCTTGAACCCAGGAGGTAGAGCTGCAGTGAGCAGAGATCCCACCACTGCACTCCCGCCTGGGCAACAAACAGCAAAATTCTGTCTCAAAAAAAAATAATAATAATAATACTTTTAAATATTGAAGCAATTGGGACTAATCCCAAAAATCATTGAGTTTATATACTGAAGAAATTCACATACAGATTTTAATGCATTAATGAAATCTTATTGAATGACTGACATAAATTAAAGGAAAACAGGATAACAGCTTACTTTCACTTAAGAAAGCAGAATATACAACTATGAAGTAATATAAAATTTTTGAAAAACTCAAACATGAGTCACCCAGAAATTTATGCCCTGAATTCAATCATTTTCTAATACTCCAACAATTTTTTATAATTTTAGGAAATTTCTCCTTAGAGTCATAAATCAAAATAATGATTTAAGAGTTACATCTTATTATTTAGTTAACAAATGTATATTGAACACCATATATTTGTCAGAAACAGTGCCAGGCTCTAGAGATACAGATTCTACTAAACACCTTCATCAACTCTCTTCCTAAGTTTTCATTTTAACTGACATTTAACGTTTTCTTCAGTATCAAATCCTCCCCACTCCAAAGATGCATATTGGACATTATTCAAAAGAACGTGACAAAGAAGTGGCACGTATTTTCAAGTTTCTGGACATATGAGAAATAATGTCAGTAATGCCTGACTTATTCTTTATCTATGGAGGACACGCTATCTAACAGCACCAAATTTTTCCGATAGTAGATGCTTTGCTTCTTGAGCTGTAAACATTTTCATGAAAATTTTGTAAAATACATTATACAGTCCGGGATTCTTATGCAAACTCTAGTAAATACAGCTAACTTTTTCCATAATGACTTAGAATTCTTACAGTAAGTGTTGATCTCTGTAACAGAACTTACACTTTATTATCTTATAGCCTGTAAAATGCTTTTGATGCTTTTATATATATAATCTTAATTAGTTCTGTGAGTTAAGCAGTATAGATATTACATCCTCATCTTATCAGTGAAGTAATAAAAGCTTAAATAATTAAGTAATTTTCTGATGACATGTATTTTTTTACTATATTATTTAAGTTCTGAGTTAAACTACTAAAACAACTCTTACCCTGTAGTATTTCTCAGAATGACAGTGATACAATAAAAAATTACCTCTGAATATACCTGTCAGCCAGTTGTGCATTCAACTCATAAGTTACATCATCCACAGTGTATTTTCCCAGTGTGTTGATAAGGATATCATGTAGAATTACTGTCTGCTTAGAATTATATAAGCTCACTCCTACTAAACATAATAAAAACAGTGACAGAGGTCCTATGATTTACTGGGCATTGTGCTGGTTACTTTAAAAAAATATAAACCAAAATAATAGAAAACACTTATCACTACAAACCAGAAGATTCTGAAAACTGTTCGTTGATGCAGCATAATCTAACTCACCTTGACTGATGCATGCAATAAATTAACATGTATTCACGTTCATTAAAATAATATTTTATAGATGTGGAAAATACAGAAGCTCATTAAAACAAAAAGTAATTAGACTATTGTTATAAATATTAAAATTGTAAATTAAAATGTGGAAAATTAATTCACAATAAATGAAAAATGAGACAATGAGTCTCAAAACTACAAAGAGCATATGAAAAGTATAATTTTTTAAAAGCTCATCTATGGATACACAAAAAACATTGTTTATTGCTAGGAAGTAGAATCATGAGTGATTATCTTACCTTCTGTTTTCTAAATTTCAAGATAAGCTACAATAAATAATACCACTTTGGAAACATAGAAAATCTATTCTTAAATTTCTAATATTGATATTTTACATGTGAAACTAAGAGTTAAGTATGATGATATAAAATATATATTCCTTCCCTTGTCTTCTCAATGACACCAGGTATCAAAGTATTGTGGATCAGAAATCCCTTCCCTCAATTTCCTTGATTTCTTTCTTTTCCTTTTTTCCTCTCTCATCTGTTGTTAGCTAGACTTTTATTTCTGTGTTAAGCTCTAAGCCACCTGAGGGCAGAAATACATCCTTGTCATATTTTTGGCTTGAGATATTATAAAAGCAAATGTATTTTCTCCACTATAACTTGAGATAGATGATCTGTCAAAAGCTTTGTGTTTCACTTAGATTTGAGAAGCAGTTTAGACTCTGAAAAAAAATATATTTCTGAGCTATTTTACAGGGGAAACAAAGTAGAACATTTAAATCGGGAATGTTTCAGAAAGTTCAGGAGGTACAATGACAAACTCCCAGTGTACTCTTGCAGGGTAGTTTAACCACTTCATGCCAAGAAGAGGTTTCAACTAAGGTTTCACTTTTAGTTATTCTGTCATAATTTGAGCAAGTATCCTACATCCATCAGCTAAATCTAATCTGTCAAGGTAGTCAAAGATTAGTGTAAAGATTTCTTCCTAAAGTATTAGATACATTCAACATCTTTCATCAAACTATCTTGTTTTTAGCTCTTTTCTAATTCAATTTGATTGATTAGTAGCACAAAGAAAACATTAGCTGTCATATACATATATTTGCAGGTTGACAACTTGTGTGCATGTTTTCATAGTAAGTCATTTTGATAGTTTCTATGGTTTCCTAAAAATAATTTTAACTATCCAGAAATACCCAGTAACTCCTAATCAAGAATACACTGTGTGTATGTGCACGTGTGTGTGTAGTGCCCCCATGAAAAACCCAGTAACTCCTAATCAGGAATACACTGTGTGTGTGTGTGTGTGTGTGTGTGTGTGTGTGTGTAGTGCCCCCATGAGGGAAAGACGTGTGTGTGTGTATGTGTGTGTTTGTGTGTGTGTGTGTGTGTGTGTGTGTGTGTAGTGCCCCCATGAGGGAAAGACGTGTGTGTGTGTGTGTGTGTGTGTGTGTGTAGTGCCCCCATGAGGGAAAGACATGTGTGTGTGTGTGTGTGTTTGTGTGTGTGTGTGTGTAGTGCCCCCATGAGGCAAAGACCTGCACTTAAACCTAAGAAATCAGTCTACAACTTGCTTCACTATACATTCTTGACAGCCACCTGTGGTTCCATTCATCAGTCCATGCTCTACTAACACTCTAGGTAGCCATTTATTGTGTTAGGCCTTGAAAGTTCTGGGGTTGCTTTTCAGAGTGGCATTTTTCTCTAATTAATATAAACTCTCACCACGGAAACCAGGATCCACAGCTCTTGGCAACTTGCCAGTGGAGTCATCTTTAGATGAATTCTGAATTCAAAGTATTTACGATACAGAAAGAGTTGTTTAGCCAAGTTTGGAGGAATATCATAAAACATTTATATTTGTTGACTTTTCAAAACAGCTCTTGAATCGAGTTATTGAGAAAGTAAAAATGAAAGGACAGATTTAGTTAAAATGTCTTTTTGGCTGGTTCGTAAATAAATATACTCCATAGTCCAAGTGGGCAAACACATACCTGGAACCTCTGGGCATTTTCCCCTGAAATTCTGTGTAAAAAGTGTGATTATGGACAGATGCAGCTTATAGCACTACTCAACTACTTTGACTTTTGTAAAAACTACTTTTTTTTTTTTTTTAGGCACTGTCTATGGCTTAATTCCCAGAAAGCCTTTGACAAACAAGGATAGCTAAGTTTGACAATTAATAAACCTGTTCTTCATTAAGAAAAAAAAAAGCTGTATATTTTAATTCAAATAAATTATGTGAGACTCTTAATAGGGACAATTACTAAATAAGCTAGTAAAAAATATGAAAAAATTAAATGCCTTAACTTTCTCCTCTTTAATAATTAAACTTAAGTCCATGTATATATTATTCCCAAATGCAAAAAGAGTTTCACTGGATGTGAAAGCCCAGAATTTTCAGCATTGCTACAATATATTAGTGTGCTATAGTGTTTAAGGGAAAATCAAAAGATGTCAATATTAAAAGAAAGCCTTGCATAGGGCACTGTCAACCTCTAACAGTGCATCTGCCACATCACAGGTGGCACAATCATCTCTACCAAATGCCAAAGTGCCTTGGCAACAGTATGACTCATTTCAATGCTGAGCTAACTGACATGTTTCCAATATAAACTGGCAAGACATAAAATCAACTTTTGATAAGGAGCTCAAAGACAAGAGGCCTTGAGCACCTAGCATGGCGCTGGCCACACAGCTTCCTCTTAATACATGTTTGTTAAATGAAAGATTTAAGACACAAATATAAACTTTGAACCACATTACTGGTTTTACTGATGCAGGTGTTTACACCCTCATCATTTAAGGCAACTAAGCATACATAAACTATGATGAAGATAAGCTCAAAATAAATAAGAAGAAAAGGTAAAACATGGTAGGAGAATAAGATGAAGCCAAGAGCTGTGCTTCATCTTCACTGTATAATAAGATTTTATTTATTTATTTAGACTGAGTTCCGCTCTGTCACCCAAGCTGGAGTGCAGTGGCATGATCTTGCCTCACTGCAACCTCCGTCTCCTGGGTTCAAGCAATTCTCCTTCCTCAGCCTCCACAGTAGCTGGGATTGCAGGTGCGCACCACCATGCCCAGCTAATTTTTGTAGTTTTATTAAAGATAGGATTGCCAGGCTGGTCTCGAACTCCTGACCTCAAGTGATCTGCCCACCTTAGCCTCCCAAAGTGCTGGGATTACAGGTGTGAGCCACAGTGCCCGGCCAATAATAAGATTTTAAAAGTATACATTATCCTTCCAGTGAAGAATGATGTTACTTCATTTGTTGTATTTTCCAAAAGTATGGAGAAATAAAGAATAGGTGGTATTTTTCCTAATGAGGGATTCTGGGAACTAAGAATCTAGATTTTGGCTCAAGAAAACATCATTAATTTCGGAAGTCATTGTGTAGGCTGAACAACAGGAGAAGAGAAGGTGGTGCAGATGCTAGAGTTAGTAAAATCTGGGGGTGTCAGAGAACAAGCATCATCACAGATTTACATAAACACAGACAAACAGTAATAAGTACAAGTGTGCCTGTGAGACTTATTATGGAATCAAATGAACAAAATCCATTAGAAACCTATATTTAAAACAAACACATACAACGAAAGGAAGCATAATGTACTTTCCTCAGATATCCAGAGTTCACTTA
Source organism: Cacajao melanocephalus (assembly GCA_963573385.1). Classification (NCBI taxonomy): domain Eukaryota; kingdom Metazoa; phylum Chordata; class Mammalia; order Primates; family Pitheciidae; genus Cacajao; species Cacajao melanocephalus. Next base: position 3,091 of record CAUYLG010053462.1, on the reverse strand, counting down.
CCTATCGCTTGAGCTAAGGCTATGACAACCTCCTGGCAAGTTGTGACTTCAGTGACTCCACAAACAATCCTCTGAACTCCATCCACCCATACTTTAAGTTCCATGGTGCACTGACCAGTCACCCAAGGGCCCTGAGAGTGGTCATCAGGGTGTTAGGTCATGTCTCTAGCTGCAGGAACACGGAGTGGACAAGGCTGAGTCTGTGTAGTTAGCTAAAAAAAAAAAGGACAAAAAATCACTTTTAATAAAATGAATCAACATTTCTTCTAGTATTACACAAAACAAATTTTAATATAATCATAATCTTACTACAGTACACAGGCCTACTTACTTTACAGAAATGAATTAAGCAACACAAATGCAACTACAGCCACCTATCATGACACTGTTTCATGTTACCACTATTTATATAATAATTTTAATTATGATCTCATGTTCCATTAGGTCAAAAATTCCTATTTACTTACCAAGCCCTATTTAATACATGAACTGTTTTCTGTCTTGTGTTTTGAATTATTTCATTAGGATAATTTCTGAAGTTAAAATAAAGAAAAAGTTTGTCATTGTAGGAATTATCAATAAAATTGAACCAATGTGCAGTGCTTTGCCAATACTGATTATTAACAATTTTTAAGAACAATTGTCAAGGTGTTTTACTCAGTTCACATTCCTGATTAAAAAAAAAAAAAAACTGCTACTTTCCTGCCTTCCTAATAGTTTTTCCTTCATTATTTCACTCTGTCTTCTCATTCTCTCATAGGAATGCAAACTAAGTAAGATGTCTTGACAACTGTTTTTAATGTGTCCCTTGCCTTCCTCTCCCCACAGGATGGAGAGTGTCTTCCCTATTGAAATGCCAACACCAGGCACAGCAAGAGAACAGGTGGGCAAAAAAATCTTAGTTGAAGGAAAGAATTCATTTGATGACCAACAATTTCCTTATGTATGAACTGCTGATCCTTTTATCATTTAACGGGTTTGATAGTTTTCTTAAATTATGAGAGTTATTAAAAAAACGTAACTTTTGTTCTCTTGCTGTGTTTACCCAGTGTTTGATTTTGTATTTGGCTGCATTATATGCCAAGCAGAAATTTTTATTTTATCATATAGTCAAACCAAATATTCTTTATTTCTTGTATTGATAAGAATGTTATTAGCCTGCTAAAAATGATCACAACTCTTTTTCCTGTGGGCTTTAAAAAAATCTCAACTCTTCCTATGTAAATTCTCCAAACAATATATAATTTTTTTTGTTTGCCCATTGTTTTGTGGTTTTCCCACGTACGTATTTGTTGTTTTAACAAAAGGATGTCAAAATTCATGAGATGTAATAAACATTGATTTAGTTAAGAGAACATTCGGATTTGTTTTTAGGTTTACAGTGGCACTGGTATTTCAGAATTAATAGCTTATTTAAAAGCTTATTTTTAAGACACTAATAAACTTTTCTTGTAAAATAGTAGTTACTACAAACAGTGGCTTAGTCCTTTGCACGTTCTCTTAAAAGACCTAAGACAGTTCTAGGCCAGCTGGTCACCTGAGTAGATGAGTCAGAACCCACGCAAGGGGAAGGAGAATAAACCTAATTACTTTCTCCAGAGACGGTACACAAATCCTTTTTGTCATCCTAAAAACAAGAAAAGCCTGGCTGAACATTAATCTCCTAACATGTTGCTTTAGTGCTCTGTCTACGACACAGCGTAGGTTTCATTACCCTCTGTATGAAGAAAGAAGGGGCCACCTTGGCAATGACAAGCTGATTCCGTAACTGTGCTCCTCAGTTATGAGGGCCTGTCAGATATTAACGTTCCTGGGAATAAAAGCCTTCCAAAGTTAAAGAAATGTAAGAAAGCCAGTAAATAAAGTTTAAAAAGTTCCTTTACAGCTGGACTTCTCTGAGACTTTAATAGGCTGGTGTGCACTCTAAATTTCAAAGGAGAGTTGTATATGCTGCCCAATCTAGAGAACATTTAAAGAAAGAAGACAGAAAAGTTCTGACTTGTTTCCTCTTCTGCAAGGCACCCTGTTTACTGAAAATAGAATATGTTTTATTCTTTCTTGGGATAAAATTAAGATATCAAAAACAGCCAAACATTAATATACTGCTTTATTATATTTTTAAAAGCTGGATTAAAGTCTATTTAAAGTGCCTTATTAGTCATTAAAAGATCTTAAACTTGGGAAATCAAGCAAGAAAGCATACAAATCTCATTAAAGCCCCTCGTCACCAAGAAACCAATCATTTAAAAGAACCCGATGGGACTTTATTATTATTTTTTCCATTGTGGAAGAACACTTAAGATCTATCCTTTTAGCACATTTTAAATTACATGATCCAGTATTATTAACTACAGGCACCATGTTGAACAGCAGATCTCTAGAACTTACTCATTTTGTGTAACTGAAACTTTACACTCCTTCAACAAGCAACTGCCTATTTTGCCTGTCTGCAGCCCCTGACAACTTCCATTCGAATCTCTGTTTCTATAAATATGACTACATTAGATATCTCACAGAAGTTCTATATTCCTTTTTAGACTTTCGCATACTGCCACATATTTTCCTATCTGAATTATCACTGGTTCACTTTGAACTTTTAATCATTAAGTGAATACAAATAAACATACAACGTATGTACATCTGTTAAATATTACAGGATACAGGAATCTTATGGTAAAACACTGAACATAAATATAATTTCTTAGTAATATAAACGTGCAGGATATTTATCTTGTTGATCAGAGGCTTCCCACCATATATGGCTCATCACACAAAGAAGACGGGTATTTGCATTTTTGTTTTAATACCACTAATAATACCTTTTAAACTTGAAACTTTAAGGAGGGTAGGAAATGCCTTACTGGATCAGATCAATGGACCACCATACCCCCAATTTTATGTCTATGAGAACATGGCTTCCATCAGGTTTGGCCTGTACTGACAATCATCCCTTGCTTTGCTAAAAATCATGGCATTCAGCATCATTCTGATAGCAAAACCTGGCAGAGATACAATATAAAAAGAAAACTTCAGGTAAATATCCCTGATGAACATCCATGCAAAAATCCTCAGTAAAATACTGGCAAACCAA
>CAUYLG010053459.1:0-14186 GCA_963573385.1 Cacajao melanocephalus | reverse complement strand
AACTCCTGGCCACAAGCGATTCACCAGCCTTGGCCTCCCAAAGTGCTGTGTTTAGCGGCCTGCGCTACTGAGCCTTGTCTAACGTCAAAATCTCTAACTTTATGGGTGTTTTTTTTTTTTTTTTTTTTTTTTTTTTTTTTTTTTTAAATTCTGTGGCCTACGCTGGAGATGGAGAGCAGTGGTATGATCACGGCTCACTGCAGCCTTGACCTCCTGGCTGAAGCTATCCTCCTACCTCAGCCTCCCAAGTAGCTTGTACTACAGCTAATTTTTATGTTTTTGTAGAGGACAGCCACGTTTCCCAGGCTGGTCTCGAACTCTCCTTGCAGGCATTATTAAGCTGCTTCCTGCCAGGCACAGTGGCTCACACTTGTTATCCTAGCACTTTTGGAAGCCAAGGCAGATGGACCACCTGAGTTCAGGAGTTCAAGACCAGCCTGGCCAACATGGTGAAACCCCATCTCTACTGAAAATACAGAAATTAGTCAGGTGTGGTGGCAGACGCCTATAATCCCAGCTACTCAGGAGGCTGAGGCAGGAGAATCACTTGAGCCCGGGAGGTGGAGGTTGCAGTGAGCTGAGATCGCACCACTGTATTCCAGCCTGGGTGACAAGAGCGAAACTCTGTCTCAAAAAAAAAAAAAAAAAAAAAAAGCTGCTTCCTTAGCTGTAAACATCTTTTGACCATGGATGATGGATGGCAAGCAATGTACCTTGCTAGTTTTAAGATGGAATTCATTTTAAAATTGTGTCATCCTGGCTCCCCTATACTTCTATTTCTCTAACTTTTTTTTTTTTTTTTTTCTGAAACAGGGTCTCGCTCTATTGCCCAGCCTGGAGTGAGTGTGGTGGTGGGATCTCAACTCACTACAGCTCCGCCTTCCTAACTTAAGAGATTTTCCCATCTCAGCCTCCCAAGTAGCTGGGACCATAGGCATTGCCACCACACCCGGCTAGTTTATTTTAATTTTTTTTGTAATGATGAGGTTTCTCCATGTTGCCCATGGACTCAAACTCCTGGACTCAAGCAATCCACCTGCCTTGGCCTCTCAAAGTGCTGGGATTGTAGGTGTGAGCCACCACACCCAACTGTAACACATTTTAATGCCAGAAATATTGAATAATGATAACTTTATTTTGCCTCTTCTTTTCTTTTTTTTTCAGACAGAGTCTTGCTGTGTTGCCCAGGCTGGAGTACAGTGGCACAATTTCAGTTCATTGAAACCTCTGCCTCCTAAGTTCAAACAATTCTTGTGCCTCAGCCTCCCAAGTAGCTGGGATTACAGGCATGTGCCACAACACCTGGCTAATTTTTATATCTTTAGTAGAGATGGGGTTTTGCCATGTTGCCCAAGCTGGTCTTGAACTCCTGGCCTCAAGTGATTTGCCCGCCTTGGCCTCCCAAAGTGCTAAGATTACAGGCATAAGCCACCATGCCCAGCCTACCTCCTCTTTAGTACCTGAAAGGAAAGTATGACTTTTTAAAAAATCTGTGATTAACCTACATAGGTCTTTTTTTTTTTGAGGCAGAGTCTTGTTCTGTCACCTAGGCTGGAGTGCAGTGGAGCAATCTCGACTTACTGCCTCCTGGGTTCAAGTGATTCTCCTGCCTCAGCCTCCTGAGTAACTGGGAAAACAGGTGCACGCCATTGCACCCAGCTAATTTTTTATGTTTTTAGTACAGATGGCTGTCACCATATTGGCCAGGCTGGTCTCGAACTATTAACCTCGTGATCTGCCCGCCTCAGCCTCCCAAAGTGCTGGGATTACAGGCATGAGCCACCACACCCAGCCTTTGTTTATCTTTAGAGATGGAGTCTCACTCTGTTGCCCAGGCTGGAGTGCAATTGTGTGATCTTGGCTTACTGCAGCCTCTGCCTCCCAGGTTCAAGTGATTCTCCCACGTTAGCCTCCTGAGCAGCCAGAATTACAGACATGAGCCACCAAGCCAGGCTAATTTTTGTAAGTTAGTAGAGACCGGGTTTCACAATGTTGGCTAGGCTGGTCTTGAACTTCTGACCTCAAGTGATCCGCTCACCTTGGCCTCCCAAAGTGCTGGGATTACAGGCATGAGCCACCACGCCGGGCTTCTGTTTGCTTTGATGTGTGTGTTTGTGTGTGTGTGTGTGTCTAAGTATGTACACACACACACATACACAGACACAAATGAGTAAATAGTAGTTATCTATGTCTGGAACATAAACACAGTAGTATTTACTGTCTTGACATTTTTTTTTCCTTCCTCAAGACAGGGTCTCACTGTGTTGCCTAGGCTGGGCTACAGTGGCATGATCATGGCTCACTGCAGCCTCCACTTCCCAGGCTCAAGCAATGCTCTCACCTCAGCTTCTTCAGTAGCTGGAACTAGAGGCAAGCACCGCTGTGCCTGGTTAATATTTTTGTAGAGGTGGGGTCTCATTATGTTACCCATGCTGATCTTGAACTCCTGGGCTTAGTCGATCCCACCTTGGCCTCCCAAAGTGCTGAGACTGCAGTACAGGCCACCGTGCCTAGTCTGTCTGCACATTTTAATTGATTATATAGGCCTTTCTTTTGTTGTACTCTTTCAGGCCTGTAACTGTTTGCTTTGAGTCTTTGGTGTAGTGGGAAACCCAGTGATGCAATTAGAGTTACTCTTATCTTTGCTACATAATATCATCACCATTTGCTACTGTTTTTTTGACAGTTTCCACATTGTGGTTTAGACACAGAAGTTCACAAAATATTTTGTACATTTCACTAGCTCTACAAGTAAAAACAAACTACCAAATGGCAACAATTTACCAAGTGTTAACTATTTATAAATATTTGACCTTCATTCTTATTTATCCCAATGTTACAAATTTACATAAGACATTTTGTGTTCTGCTTTTCCACAGTTAGATGGTATTAGGGAAAGAAAATCAACTTTGGGTGGGATGGCTCAGGCCTACAATCCCAGCACTTTGGGAGGCCATGGCCTGCAGATCACTTGAGGCCAGTAGTTAGAGATCAGCCTGACCAACGTGGCGAAATCCTGTCTACTAAAAATACAAAAATTAGTTGGGCCTGGTGGCACACATCTGTAATCCTAGCTACTTGGGAAGCCGAGGCACGAGAATCACTTGAACCCAGGAGGTGGAGGTTGCAGTGAGCAGAAATCATGCCACTGCATTCCAGCCTGGGTGACAGAGTAAGACTCTGTCTCAAAAAAAAAAAAAAAAAAATAGGTGATGGAGAGGAAGGCAGCAAATCACACTGCAATGTGTGTACCTATGCAACAATCTTGCATGTTATTCACATGTACCCCAAAACCTAAAATGCAATAAAAAAAAGACAAGGGGGTTATAGAAAATTCACTTTGGTGGTGTCAGATAGGACTAGATTCAATTCTAGCTTTGTCAGTTAATACTGGTATGACCTTAGACCCTTTATTTTTCCTGAGCTTCATTTATGAATGGGAATCATTATTAACTTGGAATCACCTTTTTCTCATACATTCAGTCCCATTAGTTAATGTTGTCAATTTACCTTCAAAATATGCCCACTACTTTTTATCACACCACTCTATTATTTCACAGCTCTTGCAGAATCTGAAATTACCTTGTTTGTACATTTATTTACTTGTTTGAAGTTTCTTCCTTTATGTAAACTCCGTACCTCTTTTTGTGGAAGTCAATCTTGGTTGCCCTTACAGAAACTATCTTCTTCCATTCTTCCTTGCTAACAGAACCTCCTTTACCTGCCACTTTTTAAAAGGTATTCGTGTGCTCAGTCCCAGGGGACAAATCAATGCAACCTTGTTCCCCTTTTGCCAGATACTTGCTTTCTCAGTTTCCTTCACAATTGGACCTGATTCTGACCAATGGGACATAAAGAGGCAAGTCAGCTGAGGAGTTTCTGGAAATGGTTTTCCTCTCTGATAAAAAGAGATTACCCCCTTGAGGAAATCCCTTTTGTTTCACCCCTCTCCCTTTGCTTTCTGCCTTTGGAAATGTCCTTTGAAGATATGATGCCTAGAGCCAGCTTAAAACCTTGAGGGTCTAATACAAAGAGAATCATAAAGATACCAGTTCAGTTCAGTGGTCTGTTATTGCGAAACTATCAGCCCAACCTTAAAACCAACCTATCTCCACATTTATTAATTAAATAATAAATTAAGGAAACTAAATAAATATTAATCAATAAAGGAAACAGTAAATGTCCTTATAATGTAAGCTAACACAAGCAGGTTTTATCTCTTGTGCCAAGAACAATACCTGGCACACAGTAGGTGCTTAATATTTAATTTTTGTTGAAGATTGAACTTTGTGATTGATTGGATGTGGGGTGTGAGGTAAAGTGAGGAATCGAGGTTATTTTGTAGGTTTCTCTTATTTATTTATTTATTTATTTATTTATTTATTTATTTTTGAGACAGAGTCTCACTCTGTCACCCAGGCTGGAGTGCAATGGTGCGATCTCTGCTCACTGCAACCTGTGCCGCCCGGGTTAAAGCGATTTTCCTGCCTTAGCTTCCCGAGTAACTGGGATTACAGGCCCCTGCCATTGTGCCCAGCTAATTCCTATATTTTTAGTAGAGATGGGGTTTCACCATGTTGGCCAGGCTGGTCTTGAACTTCTGAACTTGTGATCCACCTGCTTCGGCCTCCCAAAGTGTTGGGATTACAGGCGTTAGCCACGGCGCCTGGGTGAAAGTGGTACCTTTTTTTTTTTGAGACAGAGTCTTGCTCTGTCGTCAGGCTGGAGTGCAGTGGCACTATCTCAGGTCACTGCAACCTCCGCCTCCCAGGTTCAAGTGATTCTCCTGCTTCACCCTCCCAAGTAGCTGGGACTACAGGCATGCGCCACCATGCCCAGCTAATTTTTGTATTTTTATTAGAGACGGGGTTTCACCATGTTGGCCAGGATGGTCTGGATTACTTGACCTCGTGATCCTCCAACCTTGGCCTCCCAAAGTGCTGGGATTACAGACATGAGCTGAAAGTGGTGCTCTTTGTAGAGAACTCTGAAGTAGATAGAGAACCTGGCCTTATTAAGGAATTGAAAGAATGGGCCGGGCATGGTGGCTTATGCTTGTAATCCCAGAACTTTGGGAGGCCGAGGCGGGCAGATCACCTGAGGTCGGGAGTTTGAGATCAGCCTGACCAACACGGAGAAACCCCATCTCTACCAAAAATACAAAATTAGGACGTGTTAGCACATGCCTGTAATCTCAGCTACTCAGGAGGCTGAGGCAGGAGAATGGCTGGAACCCAGGAGGCAGAGGTTTCAGTGAGCCGAGTTGGCACCATTGCACTCCAGCGTGGGCAACAAGAGCGAAATGAAGGAAGGAAGGAGGGAGGGAGGGAGGGAAGGAAAGGAGGAAGAAAGGATCATATTTAAAGTAGAGAAAATGAGCTTATAAAAGGAGTCTGGGCCAGGCACAGTGGCTCATGCCTGTATTCCTAGCACTTTGGGAGGACGAGGTGGGCAGGTCACCTGAGGTCAAGAGTTAAAGACCAGCCTGGCCAAGATGGTGAAACCCTGTTTCTACTAAAATACAAAAATTAGCCAGGCATGGCCAGGCACGGTGTCTCAGGCCTGTAATCCCAGCACTTTGGGAGGCCAAGGTGGGTGGATCAACTGAGATCAGGAGTTTGAGACCAGCCTGACCAACATGGTAAAACCCCATCTCTACTAAAAATAAAAAGTTAGCTAGGTGTGGTAGCGGGCGCCTGTAGTCCCAGCTACTCTGGAGGCTGAGGCAGAAGAATTATTCACTTGAACCCGGGAGGTGGAGGTTGCAGTGAGCTAAGACTGTGCCACTGCACTCCAGCCTGGACAACAGAGAGAGACTCCGTCTCTAAAAAAAGAAAAAAAAAATTTATCTATGCATGATGGCAGGTGCCTGTAATCCCAGTTACTTGTGGGGCTGAGACAGGAGAATCACTTGAACCTAGGAGAAGGTGGTTGCAGAGTCAAGATCACACCACTGCACTCCAGCCTGGGCGGCTGAGCAAGACTCCGTCTCACAAATAAATAAATAAATAAATACATATAAAAATAAAAGGAGTCTGATAAAGAGTGATCAAACAGGAAGAACTGGGAGTTTTACAATCCAAGTAAAGAGTTTTCAGAGAGTACAGTGTCAGATGCTGCAGAGAGGTTAAATAGGGTAAATATTAGAAAGGGTCCATTGTATTAAAAATTAGAAAACAATATGATGTCTATTTTTATTTACTTATTGGACAATATTGAGAAGGTAGCATGCCAGGTACTCTTTATAAGTGTTGGGTAGATATAACAGTGAATAAAATAAGTCTCACAGGAGTGATGAGAAGGGACATGCTTGCCTCTTCCTAATCTTAGTGGGAAAGCTAATTTCTCACTTTTAAGTATAATGTTAGCTGTAGGGATTTTGTAGATATTCTTTATCAAGTCGAGAAAGCTCCCCTCTATCCTAGTTTACCAAGAGAGTTTATCATGAATGAGTGTTGGATTTTGTCAGATACTTCTGCATCTGTTGATATGATTATGTGATTTTTCTTTCTTTTTTTCTTTGAAGGAGTCTTGCTCTGTTGCCCAGACTGGAGTGCAGTGGCACCATCTTGGCTCATTGCAACCTCCACCTCCTGGGTTCAAGTGATTCTTGTGCCTCCACCACCAGAGTAGCTGGGATTACAGGTGCATGTTACCGCACCTGGCTTATTTCTATATTAGTAGAGACAGGGTTTCACCATGTTGGCCAGGTTGGTCTTGACCTCTAACCTTAAGCCATCCACCTGCCTCGGCCTCCCAAAGTCCTGGGATTACAGGCATGAGGTACCGTGCCCAGCCTTTTTCTTCTTTAGACTGCTGATCTGATGGATTATATTAATTGATTCTTTTCTTTTCTTTTTTTTTTTTTTTTGAGATGGATCTCGCCCTGTCACCTAGGCTGGAGTGCAGTGGCATGAACGTAGCTCACTGCAGTCTTGATCTCCTTAGCTCCAGCAATCCTCTCACCTCAGCCTCCTGAGTAGCTAGGACTATAAGTATATGCCACCATACCCTGCTAATTTCTAAAATTTTTGTAGACATGGGGTCTTTCCATGTTGCCCAGGCTCATCTTGAACTCCTGAGCTGAAGTGATTGTCCCACTTCAGCCTCCCAAAGTACTGGGGCTACAGGCATGTGCCACTGCTCCTAGCCTTATTCATTTTCAAATATTGAACCAGCCTTATATACCTGGAATAAATTCTAGTTGGTCTTGGTATATAATTCTTTTTATATAGTATTAGATTTCATTTTCTGATATTCAATTGAGGATTTTTGCATCTATGTCTATGCAAATATTGGTCTGTAGTTTTTTTTTTTTGTAATATCTGTCTGGTTTTGGTATTAGGGTGATACTGATCTCATACAATAAGTTAGAGAATAATCCTTCTGCTTCTGTCTTCTGGAAGAGATGGTATAGAATTGGTATAATTTTTCCCCTAAAAGTTTGGTAGAATTCAAATTAGCTAGGCATGGTGGCATACACCTGTAATCCCAGCTACTTGGGAGGTTGAAGCAGGAGAATCACCTAAACCCAGGAGGTAGAGGTTGCAGTGAGCCAAGATCACACCACTGCACTCCAGGCTCAGCAACAGAGAGAGACTCCATCTCTAAATAAATAGATAAATAGATAAATAAGTAAACGTTTGGTAGAATTAGTCAGTTAACTGATCTGGGTCTGGTGCTTTCTGTTTGGGAAGGTTGTTAATTATCGATTCAATTTTTTTTTTTTTAGACAGAGTCTCACTCTGTCACCCAGGCTGGAGTGCAATGGCGTGATCTTGGCTCACTGCAACCTTTGCCTCCCAGGTTCAAGCAATTCTACTGCCTCAGCCTCCCAAGTAGCTGGGACTACAGGTGTATGCCACCATGCCTGGCCAATTTTTTATTTTTAGTAGAGGCGGGGTTTCACCATGTTAGCCAGGATGGTCTCCATCTCCTGACCTCATGATCTGTCTGCCTTGGCCTCCCAAAATGCTGGGATTAAGGTATGAGCCACTGTGCCTGGCTGATTCAATCCTTTAATAGATATAGAGCAGTTCAGATTGTCTTTCTTTTTAGGTGAATTTGACAGATTGTGTCTTTTAAGGAATTGGTCCATTTCATCTAGGTTATCAAATCTGTGTGCATACAGTTTTCCTTTATTTTCCTTTTAATGTGCATAGAATTTGTAATGATATCCCCTGTTTTATTTCTTTTTTTCTGTTTTTTTGAGATAGAGTCTTGCTCTGTCACCTAGGCTGGAGTGCAGTGGTGCCATCTTGGCTCACTGCAACCTCCTCCTCCCAGGGTCAAGTAATGCTCCTGTGTCAGCCTCCCAAGTAGCTGGGACTACAGGCATGCATCACCACGCCAAACTAATTTTTGTATTTTTTTTTTGGCAGAGATGGGGTTTTACCATGTTGGCCAGGCTGGTCCCGAACTCCTGACTTCAAGTGATCCATCTGCCTCAGCTTCCCAAAGTGCTGGGATTACAGGCGTGAGCCACCGCACCCAGTCTTTTATTTCTTTTTTTTAGAGATGGAGTCTCACTATGTTGCCCAAATTGGAGTGCAATGGCTATTCACAGATGTGATAATCATATACTACAGCCTTGAACTCCTGGGCTCAAGTGATCCTCCTGCCTCAGCCTCTAAAGTAGTTGGAACTGTAGGTGTGTCACCTTGCCCAGCTCCTTCGCTTTAAAAAAAAAGTTTAATTTTGTAGAGATGAGGTCTTGCCATATTGCTGGGATGAACTCCTTGCCTTGAACTCCTTGCCTCTAGTGATCCTCCCACTTTGACCTCCCAAAGGCCTGGGATTACAGACATGAACTACTATGCTCAGCCTCCTTTACTTTTTTGACTTAACCTCTCCTACGGATCTATAAAGAGTTGTTGGCAGCTCTGGATGCACTGCCTATGACTTAGTCCTGCTCTGCATGGAGCAGTTAAGAAAAAAAGGAGCTATTGATTTTTTCAGTTTGTTCATCTTTTACTTGTTGTTATCATGCATTGGTGACTTCCAGGCTCCTTTTATGCTTTACTGGAAACTGGATGTGTATATCTTTTTAAAGCAGTAACAAGAAGGTCAGTGAAGCCGCGTGCGATGGCTCATGCCTGTAATCTCAGCAGTTTGGGAGGCCGAGGCGGGCGGATCACCTGAGGTTGGGAGTTTGAGACCAGCCTGACCAACATGGAGAAACTCTGTCTCTACTAAAAATACAAAATTAGCTGGGTGTGGTGGTACATACCTGTAATCCTAGCTAATCGGGAGGCTGAGGCAGGAAAATCGCTTTAACCCAGGAGGCAGAGGTTGCAGTGAGCTGAGATGGCATCATTGCACTCCAGCCTGGGCAACAACAGCAAAACTCTGTTTTGAAAAAAAAAAAAGTCAGTGAGGCCAGAGCAGAGTAAGTGAGGGGAGAGTGTTATGAAATGAGATTGGAGAGGTAGCCAGGGTCTGGTTCATGTAATAGTGTTATTAGGCATGGAAAGATTTTGAGTTTTATTCTTAGAATGACAAGAAGCTATTAGATAGTTTTGAGCAAAGGTGTGACGTTCTATTTTAGATTGTAAGAGCATTGCTCTGGCTTTTGTGAGAGTAAATCACAGGAGTTTAAGAGTGGAAGAAGGAAGATGACTTAGAAGGGAATGGGCAGTAATGCAAGCAAGAGATGAAAGTGGCTTGAATCAGGGTGGTATTATGGAGGTGGTAAGAAGTGGTAGATTTTTGAGTATAGTTTGAAGACAGAACTGACAGGATTTATTAATGAGCTGGCTGTGAGAAAGAGAGGAGTCAATCATGACCCCTAGATTTTTGGCAAGAGCAACTCTGCGGAATACTAAAAGGAGGAACAGGTATAGAGAAATTGAAAGAATCAAAAGTTCAGTTTTTTTTTTCACATTAATTTTGAGATGCAGTGGGTTAGATCTAAGTAAAGATGTTGATTAGGCAGTAATAGTTGGTTAAAAAGTGCAGAGAGGGTCGGGTGCAGTGGCTCATGCCTGTAATCCTAGCACTTTGGGAAGCTGGGGTGGGGGGATCACGAGGTCAGGAGTTGGAGACCAGCCTGGCCAACATAGTGAAACCCCATCTCTACTAAAAATACAAAAACTAGCCAGGCATGGTAGCACATGCCTATAATCCCAGCGACTTGGGATGCTGAGGCAGGAAATCACTTGAACCTGGGACATGGAGGTTGTGGTGAGCTGAGATCATGCCACTGCACTCAAAGCTGGGCAATAGAGTGAGACACAATCTGAAAAAAAAAAAAAAAAAAAAAAAAAAAGAAGAAGAAGAAGGACTGAACCCCAGAGCACTCCAGCTTATAAAAATTAGGAAGAGACGGCTGGGCATGGTGGCTCACGCCTGTATGTCTGTAATCCCAGCACTTTGGGAGGCTGAGGTAGGTGGATCACGAGGTCAGGAGTTCGAGACCAGCCTGACCAACACGGCGAAACCCTGTCTCTACTAAAAATACAAAAATTAGCCAGGCGTTATGGCATGTGCCTGTAATCCCAGCTACTCAGTAGGCAGAGGCAGGAGAATCGCTTCAGCCCAAGAGGCAGAGGTTGCGGTGAGCCAAGATCTTGCCACTGCATTCCAGCCTGGGCGACAGAGTGAGACTCCAACTCAAAAAAAAATTAGGAAGAGGATCTAGTAGTGTAAGGTGAAAAGGAGCAGACAGTGGTGTTGGAAGAAAATAAATGGCCTGGATGCAGTGGTTCACACCTATAATACCAGCACTTGGGGAGGCCAAGGTGGGAGGATTGCTTGAGCCCAAGAGTTAGAGACCATCTCTGGCAACAGGGAGATCCCTTCTCTACAACAAATACAAAAATTAAATTAGCCAGGTGTGGTGGTGTGCACCTGTAGTACCAGTTACTTCAGAGGCTGACATAGGAGCCCACGAGGTGAAAGCTGCAGTAAGCCATGACTTCACAACTGCATTCCAGCCTGGGTGACAAAGCAAGACTGTGTTTCCAAAAAAAAAAAAAAAAAAAAAAAACAGAAAAAAAAATAATGAAGCGTTTGGTATTCTGGAACCAAATGAAGAAAGTGTTTCAAGCAGGAGCAGGTGATAACTATGCCTTCTGAACTGTGCTTTCTGGGAGGCTGGGTAAGATGGGATCTAAGAATCAGCTATTAGATTTCAGTGGAGACATGGGCAAGAGTGGCTTCAGTGGAGCAATAGGGATGAATTAAGGCCTGATGAGGGTAAGTTCAAGAGAGAATTCCTGTCAAGGATGTGGAGGAAGTAGAATTTAAAACCTTTCTGAGGATTTTTGCTTTAAGGGATTAGAGAGAAGAGTAATAATTGGGAGGGCTGGATAGGGATGTTCAATAAAAGGAGGGGTTTTGTTTTTGTTTCTACGATGGGAGATATTTTAGCATGTTTATTTGCTAATGAGAAAAAAACAAAAGGTAAAATCCATTTTGTAAGAAAAGGAGCAAAGCTTTAGAGTAGTGAAATGAGAAGGCATGCAGTGCACCATGGAGGGGTTCACCTTGGAAAGGAGCACAATATTACAATATGCATCCACTGACACACAGGAGGAAGCCAGAATTCCAGGAGGGATTATCAGTTGGCAGTTAGATCTAGTGGTGGAACCTATGGAATTTCTCTTCTGATTACTTCTTTTCTTCTCTTCCACTCCAGCGAAACAAAAATAGGTAATTTCAGCCAGGGAGGGTGGCATACAGGGGCACCTTTCAGCTGCTCGGGAGGCTGAGGCAGGACGATCCTTTGGGCCCAGGAGTTTGAGTCCAGCCTGGGCAACATAGCAAAACTTCATCTTTAAAAAAGAAGAAGAGGCCGGGTGCGGGGGCTCACGCCTATAATCCCAGCACTTTGGGAGGCCAAGGCGGGTGGATCATGAGGTCAAGAGATCGAGACCATCCTGGTCAACATGGTGAAACACCGTCTCTACTAAAAATACAAAAATTAGCTGGGCATGGTGGCACACGCCTGTAGTCTTAGCTACTTGGGAGGCTGAGGCAGGAGAATTGCTTGAACCCAGGAGGCAGAGGTTGCGGTGAGCCGAGATCGCACCATTGCACTCCAGCCTGGGTAGCAAGAGTGAAACTCTGTCTCAAAATAAAAAAATAATAAAAAAGAAGAACAAAATAGGTAATCTCTCCTAATTCTCTCATGTTTTCTTAGTTACAGAACCCTGATTTCATTGGGAACAGGATGCCCAGCTTCTGTTCCAACTGCACTAGTGGTGTCCATGTGACTAAATTCTGGTGAAATGTTAGTGGAAGTTGTTTGGTGGGGTTTCTGTGAAAGTTTCTAAAACACGGTTGATAGGATTGATTGGGCTAATATATGTCTTTGGCCCTTTCTTTTCTTTTTTGCCTAGAACATGGACAAGATGGCAGGAGTCCTACGGAGTCCTTAAGCCATATAATATGCAAAGAGTGAAGGAAGATCCAGTCTAGGTGCCTGATGACAACATGGAGCTGTCACACAAGCCCTGGATTGCCTACCCTTGGACTTCTCATTATGGGAGAAAATGAAATAATTCATTTAAGCCACATTGATCTTTTTTCCTATTTTTCTTTTTCTTTTGTTGAATGTGGGTTTGTGTCTGTTATTTACAGCTGATTATAATTCATAACTGATATGGTAGTGGGACTGTGTAAGTTTTGTCTTCTGATGCTTTTCTTTTTCTTTTTTCTTCAGTGAAACAGGGAGAGAGTGATCGTTAGCTAAATGTAAGGATTGGGGAAGGGGTGTGGGAGGTTTGTGGAGAGAAAATGTGTGAAATCGTTATCTCTGAATGGTAGAGTAAATTAAGTAGGGAGATATAGTAGGTCATTCAGATATCTGTGGTTATAAATATAAAATGAGACCAGTCATCTGGATTGTATTTTTCTCTAGTCAGGTTTACCTGCTCGGGAGAAGGTATAAACTTGATAGTGATTGGATTTCACCAGGATTTATAATTTGCTAAAGGTATTGTGTCACCATTTACGAAATAGAAAAAGATACTGTACAGTCACTGAGAAGACAGTTGACTGAATGGACTTATAAAAACATGTGACTACTGGCCAGGCACAGTGGCTCATGCCTATAATCCTACTTGTGCTAACCTAACTGACTGCATCTTAGCTGTGAGCCTGACAAGCTCCATCTTAGCTTTCCCTCCCTGCCACGGCCCCCTCAGGTGCATTACTGGGTCATGCTTTACTCAGAACCTTGAACCATTAAGGTTTGGGTCACGCTGTTCTCAGTACCTGCAATTGATGTAACCGCATCCTGCTTGGCAAGCCCACCTGCTATTGTGAAAAACCCCCTCCTTGGTGATTGATTATATAGAAAGACCCCCTATACTCCCCTTGATGATTGTATGGAAATATCCTTGGTAACCGGCAACTATGGGAACCTCCTTCCTTCTGGTTACCAGCTTCCTCCTACTAACTTACTTGTTCTGCTTCTGTAAAATTCTGCTTTGCCACCCCCACCTTCTCTAAGCAAGGTATAAAAAGGAATCAAACCCCTTCTTCGGGGCTGAGAGAATTTTGAGCGTTAGCCATCTCGGTCGCTGGCAATAAAGGACTCTCAACTGAAACTCAGAGCGTGGCACTTTCCTTACAACTCGCTTGGTTACCACACCACCACGCTCAACTAATTTTTTGTATTGGTAGAAACGGGATTTCACCATGTTAGCCAGGCTGGTCTTGAACTCCTGACCTCAGGTGATCCACCCGCCTCAGCCTCCCAAAGTGCCAGGATTACAGGCATAAGCCACCATACCCAGCAGCTATTTTTTTTTAATCTCTACAAAAATAAAATTAGGTGTGGTGGCATGCTCCTGTAGTCCTAGCTACCTAGCAGACTGAGGTGGGTGGATTGCCTGATCCCACAGTTTTGAGGCTGCAGTGATCTATGATCATACCACTGCATTCCAGCCTGGACAACAGAGCAAGACCCTGTCTCCAAAGGACGACAAAAAATTAGCAATAAAAAGGATTTTCGATGTAGACAAAACAACCTTAAATTGAAAGAAGATGTCTGTGTGACGCCCCGGGGGGGGGGGGGGCCGGGGGGGGGGGGGGGGCGGGGGTGGGGGGGGGGGGGGGGGGGGGGGGGGCGGGGGGGGGGGGGGGGGGGGGGGGGGGGGGGGGGGGGGGGGCGGGGCGGGCTGCCCCGGCCCGGCTCGGGCCCCGCAGCCGCCTTTATAAGCCGGCGGGGGAGTTGGCTC
>CAUYLG010053458.1:0-22004 GCA_963573385.1 Cacajao melanocephalus | reverse complement strand
CCACATTTTTTTTTTTTTTGCTTTTTTTTTTTTTTTTTTTTTTTTTTTTTTTTTTGTTTGTTTTTTTTGTTTTTTATCAATATATTTTTTTTTTTTTTTTTTTTTTTTTTTTTTTTTTTTTTTTTTTTTTTTTTTTTTTTTTTTTTTTTTTTTTGAGATGGAGTCTAACTGTTTCGCCTAGGCTGGAGTGCAGTGACACGATCTCGGCTCGCTGCAACCTCTACTTCCCAGGTTCAAGTGATTCTCCTGCCTTAACCTCCTGAGTAGCTGGGATTACAGGCATGCCACCATGCCCAGCTTTTTTGTATTTTTAGTAAAGACGGGGTTTCACCATGTTGGTCAGGCTGGTCTGGAACTCCTGACCTCGTGATCTGCCTGCATTGGCCTCCCAAAGTGTTGGGATTACAGGCATGAGCAACCATGCCGGGCCTGTGTTTGCCTTTTTTTTAACCTTTTTGAAAATAAATGTTTTGCCTCCCCTACGAGACTGGGATTCTTGTCACATTTGTTTGTATAGTCCAGTACCCATAGTTAAAGAAATAAATCATGGTTGTTAAGATAAACAATCAAGATGCTTCACACACAGGTTCTTAAAAATGTTGATTGTCAGAAGTGTGTACATGCAGATACTCAGATGGATAACTCACATTTTTCTTTATCTGTGAATTTTATTTATTTTTGCTGTCACTCTTTACCGTGTACATGGTTAATTAAAAATAAACAGTATTCAGCTCCTGTAATGCTCTTCAATCTTTCCAGCCTTTTTTTCTTTTTTAAAAAAGTCTTTATGAGATGTACATATTGCCCTCATTTTATACTTGCAAATATTTAGGTACAGAAAGGGAGGGGAACGTTTTGCCTCAATAAGGCTCTCTTTATTTATTTTTTGAGACAGAGTCTGACTCTGTCACCCAGGCTGGAGTGCAGTGGCACCGTCTTGGCTCACTGCAACCTCTACCTCCTGGATTCAAGCAATTCTCTTGGCTCAGCTTCCTGAGTAGCTGGGACTACAGGTGTGCACCACCATGCCTGGCTAACTTTTGTATTTTTAGTAGAGATAGGTTTTCACCATGTTGGCCAGGTTGGTCTCAAACTCCTGGCCTTAAGTAATCTGGCCGCTTTGGCCTCCCAAAGTCCTGGGATTACAGGTGTGAGCCACCGTACCCGGCCTATTTATTTATTTTTTTGAGATAGGGTCTCTGTTGCCCAGTACACCCCTGTACTGCTCACTGCAGCCTTGCTCACCCGAGCCTGGGTTCAGGTAGTCTTCCCACCTCAGCCTCTCGGATAGCTGGGACTACAGGTATGTATCACTGCACCTGGGTAATGTTTTGTACTTTTTGTAGAGTCAGGGTCTTGCCGTATTGTCCAGGCTGATCTCGAACCCCTGGGCTCAAGCAGTTCTCTCACCTCAGCCTCTTAAAGTGCTGGGATTACAGACATGAGCCACTGTGCTTGGCCAAGGTTCTCTTTAAGTGATCTCTGAGTGGCATTTGTAACCAAAAGTAATATGTGGTTTTTTCCTTCCAGGAGATTTTGTCTACTGGAACAAAAGCGTGTTTTAACTGTAGTAATAAGTATAGCGTTTTAACATCCACTTGAAATTGGTAAGGCATAGAATTTGTGTGGTTTGCTAAAAAAAACTACTTTTTGCAAGAATATATATTTGCAAAACTGTTATCCTTATTCTCCCCCGCCACCCCACCTAACTAATTTTAGAGTAATTTAGTATAGTTCTCATGACCTGGTGACAGTAGACCTGGTGCAGAGATATAATTTGAATATGCTTTAGCCTGTGCTGTGAGTTAGCATCTTTTCTCTTTCTCTAATATTTGTATAAAACAGTCATTTTCTGAAGAATCTGTATTCATTACTTTAAACTTTTTCCACCAAAATTCTTGGAGACGTACAGCCATGGTTATGTTTTATGTGATGGGTAGATACCACTGATAACCTTCAAAGTGTTCTAAAAGAAAGAGTATTTTGAGGCAGATCTTAAAGGAATCTTTATCTAATAGTATCCCATCCTGTACATTTAGTAGTTTCATTTGTCCACCCTCAGTAACCAAAATTAGTAGAAGTTGTAGAGAGCTGTGGAAGGAAAGACCATCTCTTTTTAGGGCCAATGACTTAAGCTACTCAGTTATAAGTTTGTAATTTAAGTTGTAAATAGGAGATAACTTTTACAGAGACAATCTTTGGGTTAGATGTTACCTCAAAAGTTTTACAGTTCAGTCTGGAAACTGAAAAGGCATGTTTCAGCATATGGGTGAATGCAGCTTTTTGATGAAAAGCATCAAAAACGTAAAGCAGATGAAGTAAAATCATGCTTTGATGGACTAAGTTGGCATTGTCATGTTTGGTTTATCACACGTCCATAGGAATTTTCTTCTTAGATATCTTATCAGAAAAGAAAGGTTGTGGGTTGATATGGTTTGGCTATGTTCCCACCCACATCTCACCTTGAATTGTAATAATCCCCCCTCCAAGGGTGAGGCCAGGTAGAGATAATTGAATCATGGGGATGGGTTTCCCCCATACTGTTCCTGTAGTAGTAAGTCTCATGAGTTCTGATGGTTTTATAAATGGGAATTCCATTTTCCTGCCGCCATATAAAACATCCCTTTGTTCTTCCTTTGTCTTCTTCCATGATTGTGAGACCTCCCAGCCACGTGAAACTGTGAATCAATTAAACCCCTTTCTTTTATAAATTACCCCATCTTGGGTATGTCTTTATAGCAGCATGAGAACAGACTCTAATACATGGGTCATGGAATATCAGCTTCAAACTTCTTTCCTAGTGGAATTTCCCTTTTGGAATTTATTGATTTTTTTAGCCTAGTTCTAAAACCTAGAGTTTTTGGCTTTTCTCTGGTAATTATAGTTATTGATTTATCTTGAAAGTTTAGGCATTTTTCGTGTGGGCTTATGCTCACACTTCTTAAAACATGCTTTTGAAAGGAAAACCTTCTAGAAAATAGAAAATGTTCCTATACAGCTCAGTAGATTAGTTCAGTCTAGGAATACTGTGTGCCTTGCACTGGTAGAAACTGGGAGTATGTAAATAATAAAAACCAAAGATCTTCCAGAGAGTTTACCAATGTAGCTGTGTCATCCAATGTAAGTAGCCACCAGTGCAGTGTGACTATTTAAACTTAAAGTTAAGTAAAAGTTAAAATCAGTTTCTTACTTGCATTTACCCACATTCCAAGTACCATACAGTGCAAATGTAGAACATTTCATGTCTTTGAAGTATTGACTTGTTATAAGTAGAATTTTCGATGCCACAAAAGAAGTAGCACTTGAATATAAATTTCCTCAGGAAGGCAATTTACTTCTATAGAAGGGTGAGGCTCACAGGTGGAACAATGGCGAGCGCACATTTGGACAAGGGAGGAAAAAGGGTACTTATGCCTGAGGGGAGTCGCCCCTACTGGTGTCATTCCCCTCTTGGCTAGGGTTAGACCGCACAAGCTAGACTAATCCCAATTGGCTGTTTTAAAGAGAGCAGGGGTCCAAGCTGGAGTGGCAGGGTGGGTGGTTTGGCGGGAAGGATGGTTACGGGTGGGTCAGAGCAGGTAGCCAGGGGTGACCTAGGTCAAAGAAGGTGACGGGAGCAGGTGACTGAAGCAGGTGACCAGGATGAGTCAGGATGGAGCCGGGGGCTGGGGAACAGATGTGAACTACTGATTAGAGCTGGTAGAAAAAGGTTGTTTACTGAAACTACAAGGAAGTTAAACTTTAAAATAGAGAATTAAAGAATAAGAGAGCTGAACATACTGACATACTGATTCTTTGAAGAGAAACTTGGGGTTCACTATATCTAACAGACTCTGTGTGTGATTTTATGACAGTATTTCTGTTGCCATGGTAGTCTGTTATGTGGTGACATTTCTCCATATTTTGATTAGTTTCTCATCTTGCCAGACTTTGGGCCAAAGTTGATAGTTTGATTTAGGATATAAAATTATCAGGTTACTGCTACATTTTCTAATTACAATAGTTTTTCCTAAGCTTTTCAGATATTTCTTCAGCATTCTTTTATAGTGATTGCACTGATGTTTATGGAGGAAATGGAAAGTATGTTCTGTAGATTTTTTTTTTTGGTGGTAAAACATTCAAAACATAAATCTACAATTTTAACTTTGTTTTTTTGAGACAGGGTCTTGCTCTGTTGCCCAGGCTGGAGTGCAGTGGTGCGACCATAGCTCACTACAGCCTTAAACTCCCAGGCTCAAGCCGTCTTGCCACCTCAGCCTCCCAAGTAGCTGGGATTACAGGCATGAGCTACCGTGCCCAGTCATTTTAACCATATTTAAGTGTGCAGTTCAGTGGTATTACATACATTCACATTGTTATGCAACCATCACCATCATCTATCTTCAAAACTTTTTCATCTTGTAAAACTAAAACTATGCCTACTAAACACAATAGGTGCCCATTTGCCCTCCCCCTAGTCCCTGGCACCCACCATTCTACTTTCTGTCTCTATGAATGTGACTATTCTTGCTACCTCATGTAATTGGAATCATACGATATTTAGCCTTTCTGTGATGGGCTATTCTCACTTAGCATAATATCTTTAGGGTTCATGCATGCATGTAGCATGTGTCAAAGTTCCTTCCATTTTAAGGGTAAATAATATTCCATTGTGTGTGTGTGTGTATATATATATATATCACGTTTGGCTTATTCATTCATCCATCAATGGACACTTGCTTGCACCTTTGTGAATAATGCTACTGTGAACATGGTTGTACAAATATCTGTGGGAGTCTCTGCTTACAATTCTTTTGGACATACAGTATACCCAGAAGTAGAATTGCTGGATCATATGGTAATTCTGTGTTTATTTATTTATTTACTTATTCGAGGAACTGCCATACTGTTTCTTAGATTTTTAAGCTTGGTTGAACCTTAAAACAAATCTAATTCATAAGAAGTTGAGATTACTCAGACTGTCTGTCCTGTATTTCCCTAGCTTGTACCATGGTGCTGAAATACTACCAGAGAGTATTTTTACAGCTGTACAGGTGAAGCTTCTAAGAGAAACCTTATTTTTCTTTATTGGAAGTTCACAGTATTGCTACAGGGGATAGTTTTGTAGTGTTTAGTATGTAGATACTCTTAAAAGTACTGATTTAATTTTCCTCTTCTGGTAGAGTGTCCAAAATGAAATACTAGAAAATAAGTATTTTTCCTTTTGGTGAATTTTCTGTTAACAGAGTTTGCATAATGGTTTTTACTTATTTTTTCTCAAGCCAACAGCACAATTCTTTTTTCTCTTTTGTTTTCATTGCTTCCTAGTTGTATTTTCTGTCTCAATCATAGTGTAATATCATTTTAACAGTTATTTTCAAAGTGAGAGAATATATTTGGAACTGCACATGAAAGCATACATATTTTGAGTAAGACTCCATCTCAAAAACAAAAAAAATTTTAAAAAGGGCCAGGTGCTGTGGCTCATGCCTGTAATCCCAACACTTTGGGAGGCCAAAGTGGGCAGATCACGTGAGGTCAGGAGTTCAAGAAAATATACATGTTTTTATATAAATAAGCATTCAGAGATTTAAAAACTATTTTAATACATTATTACAATACTTTAAGTTAGACATCTTACATTTATATAAGTTTGAAAAATTTGAGTCTTAAGCACTGTTAACATATGCTTAGTATGTACAATAGAATTATCTTCTGATTTACGTGAGTTATAAAACTGAGCAGGTCAGCAGAAAGAGAGACCAGTGTTGAAAGAAAGTAAGTTTTCTCTATTTTGGCTTTCAGGAAGCACTTGCATGGGCTATTTGTTTTAAATGAAATGGTTTCAAGCTTGGCGTTTTCTATTTTTAAAGCAAGACTACCTAGTATAAATAAGGCCCACAGTGAAAGGATTATCAAGCAATGCTTGCCTTGTTCATTCCCAACTGAAGTTGGCTTTATAGATCTAAATTTATTTGTCTTTTTCACGATTATTCTTGAGATTAATACCCACATTCACAGGTAATTGAGAATTATGATTTTGGATAGGGATTCTTCTCATGAAAAATCAGGGCAAGATATCTCAGTACCATCTTATGTGTGACCGACCAACAACTATATAATTGAGCCAAAATTCATTTATCAGAGGTCGTTATGATACAGGATTATTTGAAAATGCTTGTCTCAGAAGCACTGGGATTTTGTGAGAATCTGGGAAGACCACAGTGTTCAGTACTGTCATTGGCCTTATTCCTTTCTCTTATTTTGATTTAATTTCAGTTTATTTTAGAGATAGGGTTTCACTCTGTCACCCAGTCTGGAGTGCAGTGGCAGGATCACAGCTCACTGTAACTAGGGCTCCAGTGGTCCTCCCACCTCAGTCCCCTACCCCCACCCCTGGAAGCTGGGACCAAAGGTGCACACTGTTACATCCTACTATTTGTTTTTTTCATGTAATGACTGGGTCTTCCTGTGTTTCCCAGGTTGGTCTAGAATTTCTGGCCTCAGGCGATCCTCCCACCTTGGCCTCCCAAAGTTCTGAGATGACAGGTGTGAGCCATTACATCTGGCCCTTCCTTTTAAGTACTTGTTTTTTGCTATTAATATCTTCCCTCGTTAGGAAAATACTTTTTTCCTTTTGATTATATATTTAGCTGTTATGGAGATGGCTGTGAAAATGTAAGTTGACTGAACTTACCTCTATAAGTGAACTTTTTTTACTTCTAGAAAATTTATTTATGTATACCCAAGTGTATTTTGTGGGTCTGGGAGCTTGCTAGGAGATTTATGATTTCTTTTCTTTTTTTGGTGACAGAGCGAGACTCTGTCACCAGGCTGGAGTGCAGTGGCATGACCTCAGCTTACTGCAACTTCTGCGTCTCGAGTTCAAGCAATTCTCTTGCTTCAGCCTCCTGAGTAGCTAGGACTACAGGTGTGTGCCACCATGCCCAGCTAATTTTTTGTATTTTTAGTAAAGATGGGGTTTCACCATGTTGGTCAGGATGGTCTCAATCTCTTGATGTCATGATCCACCCGCCTTGGCCTCCCAAAGTGCTGGGATTACAGGTGTGAGCCACCATGCCTGGCTAATACTTTTCTTTTACAACTTTTTTTTGGAGGATGGAAGTTGCTGTATCACTGCTTTGGTGAAGATATTAGCTAAGTTTGATTTCATCTTCGTTTCTGTGTTTCAGGCCATCTTACAAAAGAAGTTAAATTGAAAAATATTTTTAGGTAGTGATGGATATCTTATGTGCCCCTCATATTAATTAAGTTTTTTTCTTAATTAATATCCTTTCAAACCACTTTTCTTCCCACTCTCTGAGAAAATTATTAGGAAGTAATTTGTTGTAATAAATCTAGCAATTTATCTTGTTTTGTAAAATTCTCATAAAGGATTAAATAAAAGAACTTAAGACAGTTGATGACTTAAAAAATACTTTTTCTGTTTCAGGTAAATTAGACTTTTTCTTTCTTTACCTGTCTCATGAAAATGAATTGTTCTTGATTAGGGAAATTCTGACTTTTCTAGCTCTATACCACATGGTTGTAGGACATATATTTAAAATGTTGTTTTGTTTGACTGATTTATAGTTTTCTTTTTAAGAGTCCTTTTTACTCTGTGTTCTGATGTAGTCTTCTTTCCCAGAACTTTCCCCAAGATACTATAAATCTTTGAAAGTCTTCATTTAATAAATAATATTGTTCACTCATTGAAATGCTTAAAAAAAATGCAGCACCCTGACACGTTACTTTTCAAGTCTTACTGAATTGTCTGTATTTCCAGAACTTTATTTTCTATTTGCCAGAGCTCTTTGGTACTCAGTGAAGTATTTTAGGTAATTCTGCTTAATTTGAGGAGTTTTTGTGTTAGATTAACTAGAAGCTGTAATGTGCTTCTAATTCTTGGCAGCTAATGAGTCCTTAGGCGCCTGTCTGGGTGTGTGCTTGCATTGTTGAGGGGCTGCTCAGTGATTCTGGTTGATTCGGCGGTTTTAGAAATGTTAGTGTAGAAGTGAGTCTTGGAGCAACAGTGCACCATTAAAGATAAAAGGGAGCAAGTACTTTAGGATCTGCTGTGAAGTATAATGAAGGGCTTAGAGCATGTTAGTGAAAGGATTGCTGGGCCATAGCCTGCCTCATATTCATCACATAGTCATGGAAATATCTTTTGAAAAGACTGATATAAAGGCCTGTTCTGCTACTGCTTTGTGAAATGGAAGATTGGAATTAGATGCTTAAATGGAAAATGTTCTCTTGTTGCAGCCTCTTTGAAATGTGCTGCTGGTGGGAGCTGCAGCTTCCTCCTGCTGACTCTGAGCCCCAGGCTTCAGTTGAGATGGTCCTTTCAGAAATGTGGAGCTTAGTCCAATCCTGGATTTCAGTGGGTAGCACCTGGCATCTGTGGCTAGAAAGTCCTATGAAGTGTAAGTGCTTTATTCTCTCCTTATAAAGAATCCCTTTTCCTTCCTTGACTCTCTTCCTTCCCTTCCTTTTTTCTGCTGTTTAGCAGAGGGGAAGAACAGTAAGCAATGTACTGTAGTGTATAGGGTATCAGGATTTGGTTGCATTTTCTTTATGACTCAGTGGCCAAAACAAGATTTCATTTTGTTTTCTTTTTTGAGACAGCATCTCACTCTGTCACCCAGGCTGGAGGGCAGTGGTGTGATCGTAGCTTGCCCCTGCCTCCAGCTACTGGGCTCAACCAATCCTCCTGCCTCAGCCTCTTATGTAGCTAGGGCTGCAAGTACACTATGCCTGGGTGATTTTTAGATTTTATTTGTAGAGACAGGGTCTTGCTATGCTGTCTCCAGGCTGATTTCAAGCACCTGGCCTTAAGCAAGCCTCCTGCCTTGGCCTCTGAAAACTCTGGGATTACAGGTGTGAGCCACTGTACCTGGCTGGATGTCAACAATTCTTAAACTCTCCTGAAATTCAAAGTGACAGTTACAACCCTTAACATTTAGTGTGGGCAATATCATCACGGGTCATTTTTTCATTGACAATGTAGCTTTGATACCCAGGTTTAGCAAGTCAATCTTTAGGAGTCACTCTCATATTTAGTTATTATTCTGAAAAAACCAGTACAGTATTTGAAAGGAACAGTACGTTTGACCAGCAGGTAAGATAGTATCAAAGCAAATAAAGGTGCTTGAATTTAGAAGATAGTGCTTTCCTTTTGCTTCTACTTGATACATATGTAAGTCGATGTAAAAAAAAAAAAGTTGACTTACATGAGTAAGTCGATTTTTCTAAGACTAATTTCCCATAGCATTGTCCTAGGAAATTCATTTAGCTGCCATCTATAGTTTAGTTTAAAAAACCCCAAACTAGCCGGACGCGGTGGCTCATGCCTGTAATCCCAGCACTTTGGGAGGCCAAGGTGGGCGGATCACGAGGTCAAGAGATCGAGACCATCCTGGCCAACATGGTGAAACCCCCTCTCTACTAAAAATACAAAAATTAGCTGAGTGTGGTGGCGCACGCCTGTAGTCCCAGCTACGCGGGAGGCTGAGGCAGGAGAATTGCTTGAACCCAGGAGGTGGAGGTTGCAGTGAGCCGAGATTACGCCACTGCACTCCAGGCTGGCACCTGGCGACACAGTGAGACTCTTGTCTCAAAAAACAAAACAAAACAAAACAAAACCCCAAACTAGATAATAACATAATGAACATTAAAAGGTGCAATTTTCTGCTTGTAGAAAAATAATTTTTTTAATGAGGTAATTTTCTTACATAAAGTGCACCACTGTAAGTGTATAACTCAATTTTTTTTTCTTGTATGTTCATTTTAAGTAATCACCAATAACATCAAGGCATAGCACATTCTATTACTCTAGCAGATGTATGAATGCCTCTTCCCAGTAAATCATTCCTCTCCCATAACCACTATTCTGACTTATATCACTACAGATTTGTTTGCCTGTTTCTTTTTTAAATAGCTTTAGTGAAATAAAATTCATGCAACTATGTTTTGCTCATTTAAAGTATACTGCTTAATGGTTTTTAATATATTTATAGATTCTTTATCCATCAAGTTTCGGAGATTTTCATCATGTCAAAAAGAGACCTGTACCCCTTGGCCTGCGACCTCCCTCCACCTCCAACCTCATTCCTAAGCAACTACTAATCTTTCTGTCTCTAGAGATTTGCCTATTCTGGATATTCCATATAAATGGAATCATATAGTTCATGATCCTTTGTGACTATCTTTCAGTTAGTATGATGTTTTCAAGGTTCATCCATGTTATAGTATACATTATTACTTCATTCCTTTTTATGCTGAGCAGTATTCCATTCAACATATATGCCACATCTTATCCATTCATTGGTCGGTGGACATTGGGACTATTTCCACTTTTTGGATATCATTTGTGAATAATGCTATAAAGCATTCATGTACAAGTGCTATTGAAATTTCTGGATTATATGATAACTATTTTTTTTAAGAGTCTTTTTCTGTTGCCCAGGGTGGAGTGCAGTGGTGTGATCTCTGCTCACTGCAACCTCTGCCTCTCTGGCCCAAGCAATCCTCCTGCCTTAGCCTCCTGAGTAGCTGGGACTGCAGGTGCACACCACCATGCCCAGCTAATGTTTGTATTTTTTCTAGAGATGGGGTTTCATCATGTTGCCCAGGCTGGTTTCAAACTCTTTGGCTTGAAGTGATCCTCCCACCTCGGCCTCCCAAAGTGCTGGGATTATAGGTGCGAGCCACTGTGCCTAGCTAATAACACTCTATTTTTAACCTTTCAAGGAATGGCATCCTATTTTCAAAATGGCTGTACCATTTTACACTCCTACCAGCAGTGTATAAGGGTTCCTGTTTTTTCACATCTTCACCATCACTTGTTATTGTCCGTCTTTTTTATTATAGCCATCCTAGTGGGTATGAAGTGATATCTCATTGTGGTTTTGATTTGTATTTCCTAATGGCTAATCATGTTGAGAATCTTTTCAGGTGCTTTTTGACCATTCGTGTATCCTTGGAGAAATGTCTATTCAAGTTCATAGTCCATTTTTAAAAAAAACTTTTAGGTTCAGGGATACATGTGCAGTTTGTTATATAGGTAAACCTATGTCATAGGGGTTTGTCGTACAGATTATTTTGTCACCTGGGTATTAAGCCCAGGACCCATTAGTTATTTTTTCTTATTCTCTCCCTTCTCCCAACCTCCTACCTTCAGTTAGCCCCAGTGTCTGTTCCCCTTTATCTTCATGTGTTCTCATCATTTAACTCCCACTTTTAAATGAGAACATGCAGTATTTGATGTTCTGTTCTTGTGTCAGTTTGCTAAGGATAATGACCTCCAGCTCCGTCCATATTCCTGCAGAGTACATTCTTTTTTATGGCTGCATAGTATTCCATAGTGCATATATACCACATTTTCTTTATCCATTCCACCATTGATGGGCACTTAGGTTGATTCCATGTCTTTGCTATTGTGAATAGTGCTGCAGTGAACATTAGCATGCATATGTCTTTACAATAGAACAATTTATATTCATTTGGGTATATACCCAGTAATGGGACTATTGGATCGAATGGTAGTTCTGTTTTTAGCTCTTTGAGGAATTGCCACATTGCTTTCCACAATGGTTGAACTAATTTACACTCTCACCAACAGTGTGTAAGTGTTTCTTTTTCTCTTCAACCTCACCATCATCTGTTATTTTTTGCTTTGTCCATTTTTATATTGGGTTCTTTGTCTTGAATGCTTTCATTTTAGAAATATGTTTTCATTGGCTTTAGAATTCTTTTTTTCTTTTTTCCTTTCCATTTTTTAGATCTACCTCTCCATGTCTTCTGGCATCCTCATTCTTGACAAGAAGTCTGCTCTGGCTTTTTACTTTTGTTCCTCTGTGTTTAATGTGTCCTTTTCTTCTGCTTGCCTTCAGTATTTCTGTTTATCTCTGGTTTCAGGAGTTTGAGTATAGTGTATTTAGAATTTGTTTGCTTATTTGGGGGAGGAGGGAATAGTAACGTTCTCTGTTGCCCTGGTCTACCCTAGTCTTTAGCATTTCCGTTGTCTGCCATTCTCGTTGGTAGGGCAGCCTCAGTGATCTTAGTTTTTCTTGTGGCATTCATTCTTTGCCTTGCATCTGGCAGGTATTGTGCAAAATAGTCCCTCCCACCCCCCTCCTCTCAGTGGCAGAAGACTTCTCGTGGTGTTGGTAATATTATAGACTCAGCACTGTTTTATGCCTATCCCCTAGGGGTAGAGGTTTTTCTTTTACACTTAGTGCAACTGCAGTGAGTCTTAACCTGTGCTTTGAGGGGTGACATGCTTTGCTGCCCCTTCCTAAGGCTTTTGTTCAGGGAAGAAGGGTTCAGTCAGAGATTTTTGCACTTTACTGAAACAGAGGCTGTTCCCCTCCTCCAGGACTACACACCAGAGGAGGTGATCTTCTGCCCTCCCTACCCCAGTCTTTATCTTGAGTATCTGGTCTGCGGAGGTGATCCTGCTGGGTGACTGTGAGTTCCCCTTGTGTCTGTGAGTCCCAGGGTTTCTATGTGTTCACATGCAGCCTTTCTCAATGCTAGAAGTGTTAGCTGAATTTTTATGAGCTGGTTGCCAGGTGCCCTGAGTTTCTTCCTCTGTCCTGTTGTAGATGAGCCAGTGCTTGCCTTCGTTCTCGTTGTCAGAGGTCTGTCCTTAGATTTCAATCAACTTGGTTGCTGTAAGACCTCAGCTTTCTGATGCATTTAAGCAAGGTTATTTTGTAGTTTATTTGCCTTTGTGTATTGTTAACTTGTGGAAAGCAGTATTGTTTCTGTCATTGTACATCTTAGGTGGATGTGGAACTCTTCTGAAGCATTTTTATTCTTCATATATTTTAAATCCCACACGATATTATTGCTTTATATAATCAGTGTTAATTGGATTTACCCAAATACTTAGCTGCTTTTCCATTGTTCTTTGTTAGTTCCTGATTTCCGTTTTCTCTTTTCCTGCTAGGATTTTAATTATATGTTTTAGCCTTTTTCACTGCATCCCACATGTCACTTACATTCTTCTCCTTGTCTACCTTCTATTCTTTTTTTTTTTTTTTCTTTTGAGAAAGAGTCTCGCTCTGTCGCCCAGGTTGGAGTGCAGTGTCGCAATCACGGCTCACTGCAACCTCTGCCTTCTGGGTTCAAGTGATTCTTCTGCCTCAGCCTATGGGGCTAGGACTATAGGCGCACACCACCACGCCCAGCTAATTTTTGTATTTTTAGTAGAGACGGGGTTTCACCATATTGGCCAGGCTGGTCTCGAACTCCTGACCTTGTGATCCACCTGCCTTGGCCTCAAAAAGTGTTGGGATTACAGATGTGAGCCACCACACCTGGCCTACCTTTCCTTCTTTTTTTGACTTTGTGCCTCAGTCTTTCTGTTTTTTATTGACCAGTTATCAAGCATAGTAATCTATTCTTCAGTTGTCTGATTTGCTGTTTGGCCCTTTCTAATGGTTCTTAATTTCAGTTACCATATTTTTTACTTCTAGAATTTCCTTTTAATTCTTTTTTATATATTACATTTCTTAATGGAAATTCTCCGTTTCATCTTCTAAGTTTTTGCATATATTAATCAGCTACTCATTTTTTTCAACTCTTTATTTTAACCTTTTAGAAATAAACCTTATAATGCCCTACTCCTTAAACATTTCCACATGTATCTTGTAAGAACAAGGACATTTTTCTAAAATAAACTAAAACTTTTGTCACTCCAAGAAATTTAACTTTGATATGGTGGTATTATCAGCCTGTATTCATATTTTCCTAATTGCCCTAGTTATAGAGTTCTAGGTTTCTAAAATTTCATTTTTTTTAATCTAGGATCCTTCAAGGGTAATGCCTTTTTTTTTAGTTGTTGTGTTTCTTTAGTTACGTAGGTATTGTTTTTCTTTTATGATAATTATATTAACAAACCAAGATAGGAGTGATAGTGCACACCTTTAGCCCCAGCTACCCAGGAGACTGAAGTGGTATGGTTGCTTGAGCCCAGGAGGCCAGATTGGGCAACATTTCAAGACCCTGTCCCTTTAAAACACACACAGCCAGGCACAGTGGCTCATGCCTGTAATCCTAGCACTTTGAGGGACTGAGGCGGGTAGATCACAAGGTCAGGAATGTGAGACCAGCTATGGTGAAACCCCATCTCTACTAAAAATAAAAAAATTAGCCAGGAGTGGTGGTGGGCGCCTGTAGTCCCAGCTACTCGGGAGGCTGAGGCAGGAGAATTGCTTGAACCCGGAAGGCGGAGGTTGCAGTGAGCCGAGATTGCGCCCCTGCACTCCAGCCTGGGCGATAGAGTGAGACTCCATCTCGGCGCACACACACACACACACACACACACACACACACACACACACACAGGGTGGGCCATTTTGTCTTAGTTTTTAGTATGCCCTACTATTTAGATTTGTCTGGCTCTTTTCTCATGGATGCAATCAGTTCAAACATTTTTTGCAAGAATACTGCATAGATGATAATTTGTCGTTTTTACTGAATCACATCAGGAGTCACATACAACTATTGGTGATGTTTTATCACTTTGGTTAAGACATCAGTTATTTTAGTCTTTGATAATTCATTATCTAGATAATGGTTATTTTCTATTGTCTCTTTCTTTCCAGTTGTTGATTTTGCTTGTTTTTTTTTTTTTCTTTACCCCAGATGAGGTCTTGCTGTCACCTAGGCTGGAGTGCAGTGGTATGATCATGGCTCACTGCAGCCTTGACCTCCTGGGCTCAAATAAATGGACCACCCACCACAACCTCCCAAGTAGCTGATATTACAAGCATGCACCACCATGTCTGGCTAATTTCTTTTTTGTGTGTGTAGAGATGAGGTTTCACTTTGTTGCCCAGGTTGGTCTTGAACTTCTGGCTTCAAGTGATCCTCCCACCTTGGCCTCCCAAAGTGCTGAGATTACAGGTGTGAGCCAGTGTTCCTGGCCTGGCTTTGCTTTTGTTGTTTAAGAAAAGTTGAAGAGATAAATGATGTTTTCTTTGTGAGATGATTTTCTTTTGCTTCTGGCAGGTATTTATGATAGGGACAGATATCTTTGAAATTCAAAAAGGAATTGAGCAGATTCTAAGCTGTGTTTCAACCTGTTCCTTTTTTTTTTTTTTTTTTTTTTCCCCCAAGACAAAGTCTTGCTCTGTTGCCCAGGCTGGAATGCAGTGGTGTGATCATGGCTCAGTGCAACCTCTGTATCCTGGGCTCAAGCAATACTCCCACGTCAGTGTTCCTGCCCATACCCCCCGGGTTGCTGGCTCTACAGACACGCCATCATGTCCAGCTAATTTCATCATATTGCCCAGGCTGGTCTTGAACTTCTAGGACTCAAGCAGTCCTCCTGCCTCAGTCTCCCAAAGTGTTGGGATTACAGGCATGAGCCCTGGTGTCTGGCCTAATTTCTGTTTCTATGAGTCTTGCTGCTTTAGATATCTTATATAAGTTGGAATCATTCAGTATTTATCTTTTAGTGACAAGTGTATTTTCACTCAGTGTATCCTTGAGGTTCATCCATGTTGTGGTGTGTGTCAGAATTTCCTCCCTTTTGAAGGCTTAGTAACATTTATTTCACTGCATGTATATACTACGTTTTGTTTATCCATTTATCCATACATGTGCATTTAGGTTGCTTCTACCTCTTGGTTATTGTGAATAATGCTGCAGTTGGCTGCAGTTGAACATGGGTATGCAAATATCTTATTTGTTTGAGATCTTTTTTTTTCTTTTCTTTTTTTAGTTTATCTCTGTTGCCCAGGCTCGAGTGCAGTGGCATGACCTTGGCTTACTGCAACCTCTACCTCCCAAGTTCAGGTGATTCTCATGCCTCAGCCTCCCAAGTAGCTGGGATTACAGACGTGTGCCACCATGTCTGGCTAATTTTTGTGCTTTTAGAAGAGATGGGGTTTTGCCATGTTGGCCCGGCTGATCTTGAACTTCTGGCCTCAAGTGATTACCCGCCTCCCAAAGTGCTGGGACTGCAGGCGTGAGCCACCACGCCTGGCCCTGTTTGAGATCTTATATTCAGTTCTTTTAGATACATAGCCAGAACTGGGATTTCTGGAACATATGGTAGTTGTATATTTTTAATTTTTTGAGGAACTGCCATTGCCTTTTCCATAGTAGCTACACCATTTACATTCCCACCAGCAGTGCAAAGGGTTCCAATGTCTCCATAGCCTTCCTAACACTTACTATTTTTTGAGGTTTTTTGCTTTGTTTTGTTTTTTTTGGATAATGGTCATTATATTAGGTGTGAGGTAATATCTCGTTGTGGCTTTGATTTACCTTTCCCTATGGTTGGTGATGTTGAGTATCTTTTCATATGCTTTTTGGCCATTTGTGTATCTTCTTTGGAGAAATATTTATTCCAGAAATGTCATCCAAGAAATCATTGTCAAATGCAATGATTATGAAGTGTTTCCCCTAGGCTTTCTTCTAAGAGTTTTATAGTTTCAGGTCTTATGTTTAGGTCTTTAGTCCTTTTTGAGTTAACTTTTATATATGATGTAAGGGACTAACTTTGTTCTTTTTCTTATGGATGTTCAGTTTTCCTAGCACCATTGTGTATTCATGGCACCCTTGTCAAAGATCATTTGAACTATTTCAGGAGGGTTTATTTCTGGGTCTATTCCATTGTATTGGTCTGTATGTGTCTTTATGCCAGTACCATACTGTTTTGATTACTGTGGTTTTGTACTAAGTGTCGAAATTGGAAGTGTAAGACCTCCAATATTATTCTTCTTAAAGATTGTTTTGGCTATTTGGGGTCTCTTGAGGTTCCATATGAAGGAAACAAAATTCTCTACCAAAAATGTCCTTGAGATTTTGGTAAAGGTTACATTTTATCTGTAGATTGCTTTGGGTAGTATTGAAATCTTAACAATATTAAGCCTTCCAGTCCATGAGCATGAGATGTCTTTCCTTTATTGGTGTCATCTTTAATTTCTTTCAGCAATGTTTTGTAATTTTCTGTAGGCAAGTCTTTTGTCTCTTTGGTTAAGTTTACTCCTGAGTATTTTATTCTTTTTTATTGTATTGCAAATGGAATTGTTTCTTTTCAGATTGTTCATTGTTAGTATGTAGAAGCAACTAATTTTAATCTGTTAATTTTGTATTCTGCAACTTTGCCAAATTCATTTATTAAGTCTGACAATCTTCTTGTGGGATCTTTTGGGTTTTCCACATGTAAGATCATGTAGAATGATCTTACATTATATGTAACCAGAGATTATTTTACTTATTCCTTTCAATTTAGATGCTCTTTATTTGTTTTTCTTGCCTAATTGCTCTGGCTAGAACTTTGAATATTATGTTGAATAGAAGTGGCAAGAGTAGACATCCTAGTCTTGTTCCTGATCTTAGAGTTTTGAAAAGCT
Source organism: Cacajao melanocephalus (assembly GCA_963573385.1). Classification (NCBI taxonomy): domain Eukaryota; kingdom Metazoa; phylum Chordata; class Mammalia; order Primates; family Pitheciidae; genus Cacajao; species Cacajao melanocephalus. Next base: position 4,650 of record CAUYLG010053458.1, on the reverse strand, counting down.
TTTAGTCTTTCACTGTTGTATGATGTTAGCTGTGGGTTTTTGCATATATGGCCTTCATTATGTTGAAATTGTTTCCTTCTATTACTGGTTTGTTGAGTGTCTTTATCATGAAAGGGTGTCAAAGTCTGTCAAATGCTTTTTCTGCATAAATTGAGATAACCATATCTTTTCCTTCTTCATTCTGTTAATGTGGTATATTACATTGATTTTCATATGTTGAACCACCCTTGCATTCCAGATATAAATCCCACTTGGTGATGATGTATAATCCCTTTAGTATGCTGTTGAAAAGCCAGGCATGAAGACTTATGCCTGTAATCTGACCTATTTGGGAGGCTGAGGCAGGAAGATTGCTTAAGGCCAGGAGTTAGAAACCCGTCTGGGCAACACAGCAATACCCCATCTCTAAATTTAAAATTTTGAAAATAAAAATTTAAAAATTGAGAAAAAAATAAGCTGTTGGATTCAGTTTGTTAGTGTTTTGTTGAGGGTTTTTGCATTATTATTCATAAGGGATGTTATTGTTTTGTAATTTTCTTATAGTTTCTTCATCTAGCTTTGGTATCAGAATAATGCTGGTCTCATAGAATGAATAGGAAGTGTTCTTTCCTCTTCAGTTTTTGGAAAGAGTTTAAAATGGATTATTCTTTACATGTTTTATATAATTCACCAGTAAAGCCATTTGATCCTGGGCTTTTCTTCATTGGGAAGTTTTTCTTTACTGAATTAATTTCTTTACAAGTTATATAGGTCTATTCAGATTTTTTATTTCTTCATGATTTAGTCTTGGTAGGTTGTGTTTCTAGGAATTTATTTCATGTAAATTATTCAATATGTTCACTTGCAGTTCATAATACTTTTCATAATCCTTATTTCTGTAAAATTGGTAATAATATTCTGACTTTCATTTCTGATTATTTAAATCCTCTCTCTTATTTCTTTCTTTCTTTCTTTTTTTTTTTTTTTTAGAAAAAAAAGTAATCTGTCGCACAGGCGGAATTTCTGTGGCATGGTCTTGGCTCATTGCAACCTGGGTTTAAGCGATTATTGTGCCTTAGCCTCCTGAGTAGTTGGGATTACAGGCATGTGCCACTGCGCCCAGGTAATTTTTTAGATTTTTAGTAGAGATGGGGTTTCACCATGCTGGGCAGGCTGGTCTTGAACTCCTGACCTCAAGTGATCTGCCCGCCTTGGCCTCCCAAAGTGCTGGGATTACAGGCATGAGCCGCCAAACCTGGCTGTCTCTTATTTCTTAATTAGTCTAGTTTAAGCTTTGTCAATTTTTTTTTTTAATTTTGAAAACTTTACTTTAAAAATAGGTCACAGCACTAAGCTTTTGGCCCATTCTTCCATTGCGCAAGTTACAAATGCTTGCTCAGCAGCTGAGGGGCACTCTTGAGTAGCATGTCTAAAAAGTGAATAAAAATCCATATAAAACAAATATTTAAATAGTTTTCATAGGAACACAATGTGTGACCCATATCCTAGTCTTTCATATTGCCACATCCGTGTAAACCCAACTCTTACGAAATCCCCTAATTCAAGCTGGACTCATAGTTAACAAATGCAAGAGTGATATCTACATATTAATACTAGCTGCAGCACAAGTTGCTGAGTGATGTTTTGTTCCATTTTCCCAAGCATGAGACACAGGCAGGGTGCTGATGTCCTGTTCCTCTGCTTGGGGTGGGAGGTTGTGGTTCTAGATTTGCTGCATGAGTTGAGATGCTGGTCTTACACCACATGTAGATTATTGGCCTCTGCAATCCATTGAAAGTAAAAGTAGCAGCAACAGTGTCAGTGTCCATGTTTTCAAAGAGCATCCAATCACCTACATACGTTTTGGGCAGATCACAGTGCTCAACAATCTGATGAAGGCTGTTATGTGTTCTTCCCATATACTGGATGAACAGTACTTCTCACTGATGTAGGTGTCTTTTGCAGCAGGGCTTTACATATGCATGATCATAAAGGATGTGATTAAATGATCCATATACTTCATCATTCATGTAATACATAAGATCTGTTCAGAGCCTGTTTGTTCTTTTAATATGATTTTTTTTTGGCAGTGAAAGTTGATGCCACATAGACTATCTGCCTGGCTAAGCTGTGACTCTCACTCTAGAGCCTGGTGGAAAATACTTGTCTGATGCTGGGTTGATTACACTGGTAATACTTCACATTTAAGCCTCACATTCTCAGATCCAGGAAAGCAACTGCCAGTATCAAGCAGTTAGATGCCGAAACCAAACTCAACTCCTGTGTCAGAGACACAGTGGACGTTGGAGGCTGCCTGCGTGGAGGTCTCAGGACTGGTACAGCCACTTCCTGCATGGAAGCTGACACTAGTGGCATCAATATTTGGCTCTTTTGCCCATTCCAAAAGAAGCCTGCTGGCTTTGAGCATGGCACCAATGTTAACACTGAGGCAACTGATTGCTTTAGAATCATCATTTGCAATCTTAAAAACCAACTCTGCTTTGAGTGCACTCTGGCAACTGACATCAACTCGAACTCACCACCAAAAATCCTCATCTGGACTCCATTATTGGCAGCGTACTTAATTTGAGACATTTGTTTGCAAGGATTTGCATAGATAAACCTTTCTGGGGGCATCCCCAGAATCTGCACCAATTGTATTTCAGCCTTGCTAGCACAGTTAAATCCTATCCTGATGGCAGCGAGAGTCTTCATGATGGCTCTGCTGTCATATTTGTATTTGACTGCATGAAGGGAGGTGACAAGAGGAGGAGTTGTTTTTTTTTTTTTTTTTTTTTTAATAAATAACAGAGTCTCACTGTGTTACCCAGGCTGGAGTGCAGTGGTGTGATCTTGGCTCACTGCAGCCTGTGCCTCCTGGGTTCAAGTGATTCTCCTGTCTTGGCCTCCTGAGTAGCTGGGACTACAGGCGCGTGCCACCATGCCCGGCTAATTTTTTGTATTTTTAGTAGAGATGGGGTTTCACCGTGTTAGCTAGGATGGTCTTGATCTTCTGACCTCGTGATCCACCTGCCTCAGCCTCCCAAAGTGCCAGGATTACAAGTGTGAGCTACAGCACCCAGCTGAGGAAGAGCTTTTAACCATCTTAGATGTATCTTTAGAATGTCTCCAAGGTCCATGACATAGAAGGCATCCTAATCATCATCGGAAGAAAATTTATTATTTTTTGGCCAAGAATGTTCTTGGCAGTAAAACGTTCATCAAGGAAGTGAGTGGCAGTGAAACTATTCATTACTAAACTTTTCATGGTTTCTTGCTGTTCCTCTGAAACACAACAAAATGGAAAACTAAGAGATGGAATTGAAAGAAATACTTCCAGCTTCTCACAAAGACAATTCTCCAGGAATTCCAAATCCTGCCTCTTGCAGCAGTGGAAACGTTCTCAGAGCACCTGGGCACGAGGGAGAGTGAAGATGCTGCTGCCTGAGCCAGTGCTACAGGATGTCTCTGCTGTGCCTATCAGTGCCTTGCTTCTGCCCACCAGAGATGCTGGCCCAAGGTGGCACTGGAGCTGTAGGCAGAGGGGTGGCCTGACCACGGCTGCCGGGACTGACCTTGTTGATCTTTCTGTAGCATTCCTTTGATTTTTCTGTTGTTTGTCTATCCTCTATTTTGTTAACCTTTGCCCTAAATTTTAATTATTTCCTTCTTTCTGCTAGCTTTGGATTTAGTTTTTCTGGTTCCTTAAGGTGTAAAATTAGATTATTGATTTGAGCCTTTTTTTCTTTTTTAATGTAAGCATATACGGTTATACATTTTATTTCTCTTAGCACAGCTTTTACAGCATCCCATAAGTTTTGGTATGTTGTGTTTTTTATACTAGTTCAGTTTAGTTCAGTTTTATACTAGATTTTATACTAGTTCAGTTTAATAGGCAACATTAGAGTTTTATTGTTGTTCTGTTTCATTTTCTAAACAAAAACATAGAAACACAATACAAATGTATAACTCAGTGAATTACTATATGCGGATGTCCTTTTAGCCACCACCCAAGTCAAGAAACATCTTCATTTGTCCGAAGATGTTTTCTGATTTCCCTTCCTTGACCCACTGGTTTTTTTTTAAGAGTGTATTGTTTAATTTCCACATATTTGTGAAAGTTCTAGTTTCCCTTTAGCTGTTTACTGCTAGTTTTATTTAATTGTGATCAGAAAAGATATTTTATATGATTTCAGTCTTTGAAAATTAAGACTTATTTTGTGGTTTAATGTATCAGTCTTTTTAAGGAGTGGTGTATTTCTTGTTTCCTTCGCTGAGTCCCAACTCAGAGTTTGGAGTATTTACCAGGGCTCCTCCTGGATATGCTCTGAAATTCAGTTTTTATTTCCCCAGTCTTGTGAGGCTGTCCAGAGCTCTTCAGCTTCTTAGCCTCTTGTCTTCCACTTTCAAATTGGCAAATGTTGTAAGGGGAAAAGTAGAGCCCAAGAGTGAACTGAACTTGCTGCTCTTCCATTCCCTTCTCTCTGGGATCTGTAGCCTCATACTTTTAGTTGTCTTAGTAGCTTTGGTGTCTTTAAAAAGTTCTTTGTAGGGGGTATTTAATGAATCTTTTTTTTTTTTTTTTTTTTTTTTTTTAGATTGTGTGTTGGTCCGTTGCCCAGGCTGGGGTGCGGTGGGGATAAATTGATTAACAACAACAACCCCCACCGG
>CAUYLG010053456.1:0-67474 GCA_963573385.1 Cacajao melanocephalus | reverse complement strand
ATGTAGATTCTTCATTATGGAGATACTCTTTACATTTTGGTAAGTTTTTGGGATGACTGATACTGGTTGTTCTTTCTGTTTGTAGTGCTTCTTTCAGAAGCTCTTGTAAAGCAGGCCTGGTGGTGATGAAATCTCCGAGTGCTTGCTTGTTCGCAAGAAATTTTATTTTTCCTTCACTTTTGAAGCTTAGTTTAGCAGGATATGAGATTCTGGGTTGAAAATTCTTTTCTTTGAGGATATTGAATACTGACCCCCACTCTCTTCTAGTTTGTAGGGTTTCTGCTGAGAGGTCTGCTGTGAGTCTGATAGGCTTCCTCTTATGGGTAACCTGACCTTTCTCTCTAGCTGCCCTTAGACTTTTCTCCTTTATTTCAACCCTAGTGAATCTAGCGATTATGTGTCTAGCAGTTGCTCTACTTGAGGAATATTTTTGTGGTGTTCTCCGGATTACCTGGAGTTGAGTATTGTCCTGGCTTCCTAGGTTAGGAAAATTTTCCTGAATAACATCCTGAAGAATATTTTCCAACTTGGATTCATTCTCTTCATGACATTCAGGTACACCTATCAGTCGTAAATTAGGTCTTTTCAGATAGCCCCATATTTCTTGGAGACTTTGTTCATTCCTTTTTACTCTTTTTTCTCGAATCTTGTATTCTCGTTTCATTTCATTAAGTTGGTCTTCGACCTCTAATATCCTTTCTTCTGCTTGATCAATTCGATTGTTAAAACCTGTGCATATTTTGCGAAGTTCTCGTATCGTGTTCTTCAGTTCCATTAATTCACTTATATTCCTCTCTAAATTATCTATCCTCGTGAGCATTTCATCAAACCCTTTTTCAAGGTTCTTAGTTTCTTTGCATTGGGCTGAAACATGTTCTTTTAGCTCAGAAAAGTTTCTTATTATCCACCTTCCAAAGCCTGATTCTGTTAATGGATCGCACTCATTCTTCATCAGGCCTTGTTCCCTTGTCGATAAGGAACTATGATCCCCTATATAAGGAAAGGCACTCTGATTTTGAGTATTCTCAACCTTTTTATGCTGGTTTCTTCCCATCATTGTGAGTTAACCCACCTGTCATTTGTAACTGCCAACTTTCAAATTAGGTCTCTGAGTGGACGTCCAACTTGTTGATTCCCAGCACCGAAATCTGAGCAACCCACTGCGCTAAAACAGCAGCATTAAGATGTGTGGTGCTTTTCTGCCCGGGAATCTCCGGTCTGGCTTCCTCTTGATTCCCTTTTTTCAATCAGGTAAATAGGCAAGTCTGCCTTCCTGGAGCTCCAAACATCAACCAAAAGGGGAGCTAGTCCCGTTTACTCTGCACCGAGAACCGCCATGCCGAGGTGCTGGCAAAACCACCATGCCAGCCACAAGAGTTGTGCTGGCAACCCATTGGGCTGTGTGGCGTCCTCTCATTCTGTATGCTTTCTCTGGGAGCTACAATCCTGAGCTGCTAGTAGTCAGCCATCTTGGATCTCTCCACTATAGTTTTCTTCTTTTCTTCATGCGCCCTCTCCACTACTGCTTTTAACATCAATATTTCTACCAATAGTTCCTACCTGGCAATGTAGGCTTTTCTAGCATGCACCTCAAAAGACTTTTAGCCTCTACTCTTTACCCAGTTTAAAATCACTTCCACAATTTTAGGTAAATTGTTACAGCAGCACCTCACTTTACAGTACCAAAATCTATTAGTCAGTTGATGTTGCCATAACAAAATATAGACTGGGTGGCTTAAAAAACATACATTTATATTCTGATAGTTCTGGAGAAAAGAAGTTCAAGGTCAAGGTTCTGGTCTGTTTGATTTCTGGTGAGTGCTGTCTTTCTGGCTTATAGACAGCTGCTTTCTTTTTGTGCCCTTCCTTGGCCTTTTTATGGATGCAAAGAGAGAGAGAAGCAAAATGCTCTTCAGTGTTTATTCTTATGAAATCAGGGTACTACCCTTATGATTTCATTTAATTTTAGTTACTCCCTTAAAGGTTTCATCTCTAAATATAGCCACATTGGGAATTAGACATTCAACATATGAAATTTTAAGGGATATAGACATTTGATCCATAATATTTGGTTATCTTCTGACTTTGAGTTACTATTAATACTGCTACTGTGAGCATCAATATACAAATATATATTTTTGTCCCTACTTTCCTTTCTTTTAAATATAATAGCTAAAAGATGAATGGCTTAATAATATTGTAGCATTTATTTTTTTCCAATAATTTTTAACTACTATGCAACAGGCATTATTCTGTGTCTTGAGAACAAGCAATGAACAAGAGAGCACCTTGGATTCTTTCTTTCTTCCTTGCCACACTTCAACCTTAAATCTGTCTAACTCATCATTACTCATGTTTTCAAAATGCATCTCAAATAATTGCCTGTATTAGTCTGTTTTCATACTGCTATAAAGAACAGCCTGAAAATGGGTAATTTATTTTAAAAAGAGGTTTAATTGACTCAAGGTCAACACTGCTGAGGAGGCCTCCAGAAACTTACAATCATGGAGAAAGGGAAAAGGGAAGCAAGACATCTTCTTCACAAGGTGGCAGGAAGGAGAAGTGGTGAGCAAAGGGGGAAGAGCCCTTTAAAAAACATCAGATCTCATGAGAACTCACTATCATTCACAAGAACAACATGGGGAAAACCACCCCCATTATTTAATTACCTCCACCTGGTTACTCTCTTGACACATGAGAATTATGGAGATTACAATTCAAGATGAGATTTGGGTGGAAACATAAAGCCTAACCATATTATTTCACCCTTGTCCCTGCCCAAATCTCATGTTCCTTTTACATTACAAAACCAATCATGCCTTCCCAACAATCCCCCAAATACTTAATTTATTCCAGTATTAACCCAGAAATCCAAGTCCAAACTCATCTGAGACAAGGCAAGTCCCTTCTACCTATGAACCTGTAAAATCAAAAGAAAGTTAATTACTTCCTAGATATAGTGGGAAAACAGGCATTGGGTAAATACACCTATGCCAAATGGAAAAAATTGCCCAAAACAAAGGAGGTACAGCCCCCATGCCAGTGTGAAATCCAGTAGAGAAGTCAAATATTAAAGCTCCAAAATGATCTTCTTTGACTCCATGTCTCATATCCATGTCATGCTGATGCAAGAGGTGGGCTTCCATGGCCTTAGGCATCCTCACCTCTGTGGCTTTGCACAATACAGACCCCCTCCTGGCTGCTCTCACAGGCTGGTGTTGCAGCTTTTCCAGATTCACAATGCCTGCTATCAATGGATATACCATTCTGGGATCTGGAGGATGCAGCCCTCTACCCACTTTTCCACTAGGCAGTACCACAACTGGGACTCTGTATGGGAAATCTGACCCCATATTTCCCTTCCACATTGCCCTAGCAGAAGTTCTTCATGAAGGCTCCACCCCTGTAGCAAACTTCTGCCTGGACATCTGGGCATTTCTGTACATACTCTGATATCCAGGTGGAAGTTGCCAAACCTCAAATCTTGACCTCTCTGCACCTTCAGGCACAACATCGCATGGAAGCCACCAAAACTTGGTGCTTGCAACCTCTGAAGCAAGGGCCTAGGCTGCACTTTGGCCCCTTTTAGCCATGACTTGAACACAGTGCAGTCCTGAGATTACACAAAGCAGCAAGGTCCTGGGCCCAGCTCATAATATCATTTTTTCCTCCTAGGCCTCCAGGCCCATGATGAGAGGGGCTGCTGTGAAGACTTCTGATATGCCTTGGAGAGATCTCCCTATTGTCTTGGCAACTAACATTTGGCTCCACATTATTTATGCAAATTTCTTTAGCCAGCTTGAATTTCTCTTGAATTTCTCCTCAGGCTGCAACTTTTCTGAACTTTTAAGCTCAGCTTCCCTTTTAAAGATAAGTTCTGATTCCAAATCATATCTTTGTGAATACATAAAACTGAATTCTTTTAAGAGCACCCAAGTTACATGTTGATCACTTTCCTACTTAGAAATTTCTTCCATCAGATACCCTAAATCACCTCTCTCAACTTCACTGTTCCACCGATCTCTAGGTTGGGGCAAAATGCTGCCAATCTCTTTGCTAAAGCATAGCAAGAGTCACCTTTATTCCAGTTCCCAAGTTCCTCATCTTCATGTGAGATCACTTCAGCCTTGACTTTATTGTCCATATTCAACAAGTCTCTAGAAAGTCTCCAAACTTTCCCATAATTTCCTGTCTTTATCTGAGCCCTCCAACTGTTTTAACTTCTGCCCGTTACCCAGTTCCAAAGTTCCTTCCACATTTTTGGGTATCTTTATAGCAATTTACTGTACTAGTCTGTTTGCATACTGCTATAAAGAACTGCCCAAGACTGGGTAGTTTATTTAAAAAGACGGGGGAGAAGCGGTTAATTGACACAATTCAGCATGGCTCAGGAGGCCTCAGGAAAATTACAAACATGGTGTAAGTCAAAAGGGAAGCAAGGCATATTCTTCACATGGCAGCAGGAAGGAGAAGTCCCAAGCAAAGGCGAAAACCACCCCCATGATTGAACTACCTCTTCCTTTACATGTGGGAATCATGGGGGTTATTGGGATTACAATTTAAGATGAGATTTGAGTGGAACATAAAGCCTAAGCATACCACTGCCTTTTAAATTAATCTAAGAGTACTCTCAGCTTGCAAAGTCAAGGCCATCCCCTAAAGCAAGAGTGACCAAATATTTTTCCCCAGTAGGACTACTGAGGTTTAAAATTAAAATATTTATAACATGTTTCACTCTCAATAGCATCACTGTTTGGATGATAGATTTCACAGTCATATTACCCAGAGAAAATTTCTAAAGTGAGACCCTTAAAACAAAGTTGCCTAATAAATATGTTCACAACTGCTTTGATTTAAGTATATATTCTACCACTAGAGTGATACTGTAATCTTTTACATGACTATTTTTATTTGCTTAAAAATGTTACGAATTTCTTTTCTCTTAGTTAAAGGCCTTTATTGCTAAAAGGTAAAAAAAAATGTAAAATATAAATAAAAAGTATGTTAGAATCTACAAATCTAGGAAAAGATTCAGAGAAAGTCAAATGCAAGAAAAGGAACAATTACTTTCATATAATTAAGGAAACTGCAGTTTTATCATTTCTCCTTATCTGTCACTTCCTCCGTCTTTTACTTTACTATGATAAGACTTAAGGGGAATGGGTCAGAAAACTGATTTTGGAAGTATAACCTAATTGTTTCATACATCAGTTATGAAAACAAAACTTTAGTCCAGCAACAAAATAAATTCCAAATGGAGTAAAGAATTTAAATTATATATAAAAAATTAAGGAAATAAATACTATTAATGTTATAATGTTGGTGTAAAATACCTCTGTAAACTTAAAATTAATTGAAAAAATAACACTAAAGAACAGTTATTGGAGGCTGTTCTGTGCCAAGACAGCTTCTTTAAGATACTAGAGAAAATAAGATACCTAGGCTCATAATATAAATGGCTATCAAACACGGAAACAGCCATGTCCAATATCATGGGATGAGAAACAAAGATATAGATTTGTCTGTGTCTGTGTCTACATTTCAGAAATTCTTCCTATTGTTTGTAGCTGCAAAGCACTAAATTGTTAAAAGTCACATTTAACATGCAAATTTTACAGCTCACATTTAAACTGCTACTTTTCAAGAAGAAAGAACATTTCCAATTATTTAAAATAAATTAATTCCTCCCACCCACCATTTATATATTAGATTCATGGTTCATACACACTCATCTCTCTACACATAAAGTATCAGGTTTCTACTGGCAAAGACTTCTTTATTACAAGTTTGCTCTTACTACTTCAGTAACTTAATAAAATTTTATCCTTTTCACTTTTTCATCTGATCTACTATATTTAAACCATATTAATATTTTATTTGTATTATGTGTTTTTTTCTTCTAATAAGTATTGCTAAATATTCTAGGGAAGAAAGGGCTTATTCATGTAAGGTAAACCTCAAGTAAGGTAAAATAAATTCTATTTATTACTTAAATAAATTCTTGGTCATATATAGTGTACTAATAAATGGTGATCATGTGGTTTTGTTATTATTATTTTTGTTTCCATTGTGCCTTTATCATTTGGAGGCATTGGCTATATTGTCATTGGAGGCAATAAAATATAGTTAAGAGAACTTTCTAAGTACATCAAGGCCACATTTGAGCTTTTACTTTATGACTCAGTTTCCCTTTTTAATGATATAATCACTTTTTTATAATAAAGATAAATAAGACAATATAGATGACTATTTGTGTTATACAGTCATCTCAGATGAATGATGCCATATTAATTCAAGTAAACATTCTCATCATTATTCACATTTACTTTCCCATTTCATAAAAGTGACCCATAGCTTTGCACTCCAAGATAGGATTTCTCTTGCTATTCCTCCAACTAATGGCTGTAGTTGGCACAATATCATAATGTGTTTGTGTATAAAAGATCCTATTACATCTCATCCTTGAGGGAAATTTTTTTGGCATTACTGTTTTCCAAACAATTCCCTCTCATGTAATCTGTTTCATATTATAATGCCCTAGACATATTAACTTGTATTTGTACAAGTTAATCTAATTTTCTTCAGTCTATCCATATTTTTAGATTACTAGATTCTTTAGCAAAAACTCTCAAATGAAATAGCACTGGCAGCATTTTTAAATGATTAATAAAAATTCAAAAAATTATGTAGCATCAAACCAAAAGAATTAACTAGAAAGCTTCCAAATGTAGTACAGATAGATTTATAAATTCATTTAGCTTATCTCCTTTGATAGTTTTATTCCCATATAACTTGATATATTCAAAGCAATATTGAATATTTATGAATATTAAGTTACCTTATCCTCTTTGCACTAGCGAGTGAATCTATTTTATCTTGAAACCTTCTTCATATAAAGACTTACATAGAAATTTTCTATAAAGCTTTTTTAATTGCTCTTTTTTTATAGGACTTTCTTATTTGAAAGCAACACAAACCCACTTCAATAAAACATTCAGAAAAAAATAAATTTTATTGAAAGAGGGAGAGTGAAAAAGAATCCAAGAAAAATATAAACAGAAAGACTTAAAAAATGAAGTAAGCTGCTATTACATTAGCAATAGGATATCATAATCCTTAAATCTGAAGTTTTATCACTAATGTAGCTCAGGTTCTAACGTAACATTTCTGTCTCTCAATGCAAATTCTTAAAAGAAAACCTGTTTAGCCCAGCTTGATTACATACCTTTGTCTAATAAAGCATGACCAAGTTGGAAGTGTCATTTGAAAGACAAATATATGGCCAGAAGTTCTCCTATTTATGTTTTAGTTTTCTGGTGAAAATATATGCATATTTAGAATTAGCCAACTATATTCAATATAGGTGATTCAAATTTTGTTGGCAATAGCCAAAGCACTGTAATCAAGAGCCAGTCAAACATATGCCTCCTTCTATCCATCATGCCCAACCAGGGTGTTGACCTTGGCCGCATCAGTGTCACAGAGCTTCTTCACAGCCTGTTTGATCTGGTGCCTGTTGGCTTTAACATCCATAGTGATTACAAGTGTGTTATCTTTTATTTTCTTTATGGATGACTCAGTGGTCAGCTGCAACTTGATGATGACATAGTGGTCAAGTTTCTTTCTCTTGAAGGTGATCTTCCAAGGATGTTTGAGCTGCCTCCTGAGCTGCAGTATCTTGGGCCGCTGGAAGGTAGGTGATGTGCAGAGCTTCTTTATTTTTTTGTGGCTGTGGACTCCTTTCAGCACTGCCTTCTTGACCTTCAAAGCCTTTGCTTTCACTTTGGCTTTAGGAGGCTTCAGGAGCTTCCTTCTTCACCATCTTGTGAAAAGGCTCTATTCTTTTTAAATAAGTTACGTGAGACTACCAGTGAAGAGATGATGGCAGCACCACACTACCAAGCACCTAAAGCTCTCTTATCCCATCCCAAATGTAATATGGCAGGCTTGTTATCCCATCACAAACATATATATGGCAGGCTTAAATAATGTCATGTAAATATTTTTTTCAACAAACATGAGTTGAACATTTTCTCTGTGCCCACACCTGAGCAAACAGCAATGAGTAAGTGCTAATTGCCTTTACATTCTACCGAGATTAACAGGGTATAAATGAGTACCCTTATCATTAAACAAGATGATTATTGGTTACAAGAAGTGCATGAAAGAAAGAGAACGGAGAAAAACCTGGATCAAGGGCTTAAATTCCCTTTAAAATTGGTAAAAATGAGCTTGGAGGAATCGCCATCTATTCTGAAATGTGAATGATGAGAAGAAACTAGTCATAGGAGGGAGGATCTTTTTTGGGAAAAGGTTGGGAGAAGCAATACATTGTGTTTGAGCACAGAAAAGAGGCACTCCCAGAGCTCAAGATGAGGCTTCCTGACATAGTGAGACCCTGTTTCTACAAAAATAAAAAAATTAATTGGGTGCAGTGGCACACCTGTAGTCCCAGCTAAATGAAAGGCTGAGGCAGAAGGATTCATTGAGCCCAGGAAGTTAAGGCTGCAGTGAGCTATGATTACACCTCTGCACTCAGCCTGGATGACAGAGCCTCTGTCCCAAAAAACAAACAAAACAGAGAGAGAGAAGGAAGGAAGGAAGGAAGGAAGGAAGGAAGAGGGGGTGAGGGAAGGAGGGGGAGGGGGAGGGGGAGAGGGGGAGGGAGGGAGGCACTGGCTACAGTAAATTGAAGTCCAATACAGCAGTAGAGTTTGAGAAGGTAAGTAGAAGTAATATGCACTAAGACTTATAATCTTATAAAAAAAAGTCATAAATTTAATGAAACAGGTATCTAGGCCAGAACTTGAAGCACGTTTAGGTGAGAATGGGAGGACAGATTTTAACAGCGCATACTTCAGTGTAGAGAATGGATTGATGGCACAAAAGAATAGAATAAAACATATGCTTCTATTGCCATTGCCTGGATGAGATGTAATAATGATCTTATCTGGGAAAGTTACTATGAAAATCAAGAAAAACAAAAAATGTAAAATATATTTATCTATATTAGAATTGATATTGGATTAGAACTGCAAAAATGGTGAAAAGAGAAAAAAATCAAGATTGATCCTCAGATTTTTGGTGAATAGTACCCTTTGCTGAGATGAGGACAATTTCTAATGCAAACAATCATGTCTAAAGGGTGTATTTTTTCTTTAGAAAGGTCTCTACCCATTGTTTAAAGGAGGGGACCATTGATTTAAATGGGCGGTTCACTGTTTTCAAATATTGGCTTAACTTCCTCCTTGTTAATTATGTTCTCAGAAAGCTTACTCTTCTGTTCCAAAGATAAAAGCAGTTCATGAAAGTGTATTGCCTTCTCAATCTGAATAAGAAAAGTGACAAATGTCATTTTCCTGATAGATTATCTAAGTTCTGGAATTAAATTGTTAGTCTACTTTTTCTGGTTTATCAGTATTTGGGGTGTGTTCATTTCAGACCAATTACTATAGCTAGAAAGATTATCTACAGGGAATGGATTTAGCTTTTCTTGTGTCTGAAGCAATGAATTCAGTCAGCAAATATTACCAAATGCTCACTATTTGGTAATAGAAATACATCAATGAGAAAACAAAACAAACAATAAAAAAGACTACATTCTATTAAATTATCTTACTATAAAACTTCAAAATTTGGGATGCTAGGCTGTTAAGAGAAAAAGAGAATGGATGTTAAAGACATTCCACATTTTTTACACTCCCTGGAGGGAACCAGCCCCAACATCATCCGTGGGTACACCGAGTTCGGTGGAGACAAAGGATTGAGAAAAAGACAATTTAAGATTGAAAGTGGGACCAAGGGGCCATCACTTATTACTGGAGGCAATGAAAGCCCCAAGCTCTGATCTCTCACACTATTTATTGGTTACAATCACTTTGATCTATAGGGTAAGGTGGAATGATGGTGGGGAGAGGGTGACGTGATGATGGGATGAGTTGGTGAGCTGGAACTGAATCAGCGAGCTGGAACGGGTGGAACTGGTGTGTCATTCTAAAGTTTGATAACAGTGGCAGTTTGGGAGTTTCACAAAACAAGAACATGTAGTTATCTTTAGCCTATTATCTATGTGCAGCTGGTGGAACATGGGCCTTACAAGGAGCCTACAAGTCTGGTTACATCTTAGTACTAAGAAGGGGTTTTACATCCTTGGACACAATGTTTATGGTAGCAGAGCCTAGGTCACCCTGCACCAGAACATGAGACATGGAGAGGCCTTCCTCCCCAGGGGCCTCCTGCTGCCTTCCACAGTTTATTGTTCCTGATTTCTTTTATATATATATATATATAACCAGTTTATGTAGACACACTGTAAACCCTTCCTCCATTACTGCTTCTCCCAACAACTCTCTTCTAAGAACTCTATATATTTCATACTGTAATAAATCATCATAAAGAAAAAAATTCTACCTGTATTATCAAACAAATTTTTAAAAAATTCCTCCATGAGAAGAAAAAGTAGAATAAAGACAGTGTCTTTTGAGGAGGGCATTACCCCCAGAATTTTATACAAATTGTTATGCTCTAATTCTCTCTTTGATATTAACCAACAGTGTTTAATTCAGCAAATTTTAATATTTACATGTATAAATTTCAGTTTATGGGTTTTATGATTTATACTCATTTTTGACTATCCATTTTTGCAAATTAATTTACATGTCAACTTTTACTCTGTACATCATTTAGTATTTTGTTTCTCACTAGTTAGTCCTTCTTTTTATAGTTAGTTATCCCTTTTCTAATATTTTTCTTTTCTTAACAAGCAATTATTAGGAATACCCCCAGAAGCACCCCCCAGAAAATATAAGAAAAAAGGAAATCAAGAGATTTTTGCCTTTTTCATCTAATTCATTGTCTTTTCCACTTATCAGCATCCCTTCCCACAAGATCCAAAAAATGCATTAATTATTATTTTTCATACATTTTAGAATATATCAAGTGAATTACCATTTTCCACTTCACATGCTTGTCATTTTTTGTATTTGAGGAGAACATTTATTATCTACTCTTAAAAATCTTCAAGTCTACCTAATACATTAACCGTAGTTACCATGTTGAAGAATGTGTCTTCTGAGTTATTCTCTCTGTCTAACCAAAATAGATATTTTAAAAATATATGGTTTTGTGAAGTTGTGGAGCAACACCTTCATATATTTCTTGTATGGTGATGGTGGTAGCAGTGGTATATGAAGATGTGAGTAAAACAAAAACATTTCAGACAACATTTTGGAATAAAGTTAAATACATGCATACACCATTTTACTTTTAGGAATATACTGTAAAGAAAATCTTGCACATAACATGTCTCATATCAAAAAATAAAGAAAAGAATTTTCTTAGAAATAAGTCAGAATTGTAAAAAATACAAGTGTTCTCAAGCTTAGAATGGGTAAATAAATGGTGTTATATTAATGCAGTTGAATAGTATAAAGTGAAGGACGTTAATAAACTACAGTTGCATGTATTGTAATTGAGCCTCAAAACATAACATTAAGGGAAAGGAGCAAACCACGTACAGATTTACACAGTATTATACCATTTAAGAGTCATTTATAGCAATGAAAAAACGTTGCATTTATAATATACAAATTGGGGTGTGTTTTTTTGTTTATTGTTTTTGTTTTTTGTTTTTTTCATAAAAGGCTGCATACTTGCTGCTCATCTACTCTTTCCAGACTTCCTTCCAGGGAGCTCCTCTTTTGCCTCCTAGTAGCCTGTGTAAGTAATAAATATTTCTTTGACTATTTCAAAGGATAACCATCCTGAATTTTGACAGGCAAACTTAACATTTGAAGAAACGTTTTCCACATAATAGTGGTGTTGCTAAATATATATATATATATACACACACACACGCACACACATATATATATTTATACACACACATATATATATCTGATTACTTCTTTTCTTCCATGAACTATTTTGAACCTTGTTTAACCATAGAGAAGGGTGCAAATACACACACACACACACACACACATATGCACATAAATATATACATATATACATATACATGTATACATATATATATATATATGTATATATATATATGTATTTGTACCCTTCTCTATGGTTAAATAAGGTTCAAAATAGTTCACAGAAGAAAAGAAGTAATCAGATAAATTATCACAAAATGCTTGAACTGAAAGATATGATAGCCATCTATTTTACTTCAAATGTGACATGTGGCTAAAGAGTATATAGAGGCAAATACACATGCGAAAAAATAGCTTAATTGAAGTTAATTTTTAATGATACTCAGCCTACATAGCCATTATTTGCTCCAACAGTTTCTGTCAAAAGTTTACTCTTAATAACTTTCTTATAATATAAGACCAGGACCAGTCTTTGGTGCCACAAGTGATACTTTCTATATAAATTTCCCAAGTTGGGTATACTAAGATCTAAAAGTTGTACTCTTTCATTTCTTCTAATTAATGTCTCTTTTTCTGCCTTCACACAGTAAAATAAATGAATAGTTCATCCTTCTCCATTTAATGTATTTAATCTTCTGTATTTTATCGGGGAACATAATATATAGCAAAAAGATGAAATTGTAATGATTACTAGACACTGAGTGACCTCCAGTGAATATGTAAATTGGAATCAGTACTCCTGATGGGATTCCTGATGCTGCATCACTGTCATTTGCTGTGCTATACTTTGACTGGCATATAGTAATGCCAAGATCATGAGAGCTAAGTGGAGGAAAAGATGTCAATATTTCTTTTTGCTGAATGGGTATTTATCCCATTTTAATATGCACTTGTAAATTTTCATTTTATTTTTATTACCTGTGAGTAATTAACGCTGGAAGAAATTAAGCCTAAGGTCATCTAAAGCCAAATGCTAAAACCAGTATTTGGACAACAAGATCAACGTACATTTCACTGCAACATACCTACCTTCTTTATAAAATCCCACAGCAGTAACAGAACAAAATCTTCCCAAAAAGGTGAAACTATTCTACCTTACATAGGTGATTTGACTTTAATACTTTCCGTACTTTACAGAACAAATCAAATGTTGTTATTAATATCTTCACATAATAATATAGAAATAAGCTTGAAAGTGCTTGCAAATAATTTCTTGCTCTAAGAGATTTAAGAAGTCTAAAAGTCTATCATTTTTAAATGTCCAAATTCTTTGACAGATATTTAGAATATAGTTATAAAGTTGGAAACAATTATAGTTTTATAAATAAAATCTCTCCTCATGCTTCAGTTAGTTTTAATAACTATAATTCATAATAAGTGCAATACAGCGTGGATTCTAATAATGTAGATTCATGCTCTCTTGCCTAAGAACATTAAAAGGCCATGAGGCAGTCAGAAGGGCATTTACTAAAATTGAGCATAAGATTAGAAATATATGTTTATATATATATATGTGTGTGTGTGTGTGTATATACATATACATACATACACATACATTTATATGCATTACAATACTGCAGGTTGGAAGACATGGCTACCCAAAATGTTTCTCTATAACTACGAAAGAAACGTGTAGTACAATTGACCCTTGAACAAGTGTTTGAAATGTGGGGTCCATTTATATTAAGAATTTTTCAGTAAAAGTTACACTGAATGTGTCTGCCTCTCTTGTCTCCCTTACACCAATTTTACCTCTGCCACCCAAGAGACAGCAAGACCAATCACTTCTTTTCCTCCTCCTCTGCTGACACAATGTGAGCACCACAAGGATAAAGACCTTTATAATGGTCCACTTTTATTTAATGAATAGTAAATATATTTTCTCCTCTTTATCATTTGCTTAGTAACTCTTTTCTCTAGCTTACTTTATTTTAAGAATATAGTATATAATACACTAGTGTGGACTGGCTGTGCCCCACCCAAATCTCAACTTGAATTATATCTCCCAGAATTCTTGGGGAATGTTAATCCACAAGACAATGGGGCAAATGTCTGCAGGGCATGTCAGAGGACTTCAGGGCAGCCCTACTCATCACAGGCCTACAGATGTAGGAAGAAAAAATGGTTTCATGGGCCAGGCCCAGGGTCCCATGCTGTGTGCAGCCTAGGGAATTGGTGGCCTGCATCCTGGCTGCTCCAGCCGTGACTATAGGAGCCAAGGTACAGCGCAGGCCATGGCTTGAGAGTGTGCAAGCCCCAAGCTTTGGCAGCTTCCACATGGTGTTGATTCTGCCGGTGCACAGAAATCAAGAATTGAGGTTTGGCAACCACCACCTAGATTTCAGAAGATGTATGGAAACACTTTGATGACCAGCCAAAAGTTTGCTGCTAGGGCAGTGCTAAAGGGAAATGTGGGGTCAAAGCTATGAGAAAAGGGTCATCGTCCTTCAGACTCCAGAATGGTAGATCCACAGACAGCTTGCCTTGTGTGCCTGGAAAAGCCATAGACATTCAATGCCAGCCTGGGAAAGCAGCCAGGAGGCTGCTATACCCTACAGTCAGAGGGGTGGAGCTGTCCAAGACCATGGGAACCTACCTGTTGCATCAGCATGACCCAGATGGGAGACATGGAGTCAAAGGAAATTATTTTGGAGCTTTAAGATTTGACTGCCCTGCTGAATTTTGGTCTTGCATGGGGGCCATAGCACCTTTGTTTTGGCTAATTTCTCCCATGTGGAACAGCTGTATTTACCCAATGCCTGTACCCCCATTGTATTTAGGAAGTAACTACCTTGCTTTTGATTTACAGGCTCATAAGCACGGAGACTTGTCTGTCTCAGAGGAGACATTGGACTGTGAACTTTTGAGTTAATGCTAAAATGAGTTAAGACTTTGGGGAACTGTTGGGAAGGCATGATTGGTTTTGAAATGTGAGGACATGAGATTTGGGAGGGGCCGGGGTGGGATTATATGGTTTGGCTGTGCCCCCATTCAAATCTCAATATAAATTGTATGTCTGAGAATTCCTACGTGCTGTGGGAGAGACCCAGTGGGTGATAATTAAATCATGGGGGCTGGTCTTTCTCATGTTATTCTCTTGTTAGTGAATAAGCCTCATGAGATCTGATGGGTTTATGCTTCCTCCTCATTCTCTCTTGCTGCCACCATGTAAGAAGTTCCTTTTACCCTCTACCGTGATTGTGAGACCTTTCCCAGGCATGTGGAAGAGTAAGTCCAATTAAACCTCTTTCTTTTTTTTTTTGCAAATTGCCTAGTCTCAGGCATACCTTTCTCACCAGTGTGAAAACGAACTAATGCATACGTAAACATACAAAATATTACATTAATTGATTATGTTACCAGTAAGTTTTCCAGTCAAAAGCAGACTTTAGTAATTATGTTTTGGGAGAGTCAAAATTAGACATACATTTTTGACTGTGCAAGGGTTGGTTCCCCTACATCCAACCTTGTGTAAGGGTCAGCTCTACTTGAGTCATGTTGTTAATACATGAAATAAAAAAAGAATGATCCCAATTAAAAGTAACAATAATAACAGAATTCAAGTCTTAGTTGACTCAGATGCATACTACTTCCCTTAGCTTTCTGAATCCCAGGATCCTTAATAATAAATTAATTTTATCTGCCTTACCCATTGCATAATGCTTCAATAAAGATCAAATAAACTGTATGCCCTTATGATTTGTTAAGTAAAAACACCATATGACATATAACAATGATCTACTGTGTTCTCTAAAATAATGCCTTCAAACTTGAAATCAATGTAAAAGTGATCTATATTTGAAATCTACAAATATAAACTTCAAAATAGTTCATGGAAGAAAACAAGAAATAATCAGAGAAATTATGACATGCTTAGAACTGAAAGATAAGAAAGTAATTTATTTCAAATCTTGTGAGATGTAGCTAAGCAGTATTTAGAGGCAAATACCCAGCTTTTAACAAAAAGTTCCAATACTAGAAAAACTGAAAATTACTAAGACATAATTCAAATCAACAATTTTTTAAAAATAAAAAAGAAATAAATTAATCAAATAGTGAAATAGAAAACAAAGGAACAATCAAGTAGAACAATATGGAAAATTAGATTCACAAAATAACAATTTATTACATAGACAATTATAAATTTGAGAAGGCAAGGTTTCTTTTGAAAGCATGGTTTATAGGAAGTAATTATGGAAGAAACTGTGATAGGCCAGAAACAAAAAGAAAGCATAATTCATGCATTCAAATCACAAGCATTTATTGGACACCTAATATGTGCCAGGCAATATTCTAGGCACTTATTTGCAATAGTTTAAAAAAAGATAAATGTCTTAGAGATTTTATTATATCAAGGAAGATTGTAAAATAAAATTTAAAAGTAAATAAGTAGTATATTAAAATGTGATGAGTGTTATTAAAAAAAAATGTTAGGCTGTAAAGAGCCATAAAATTTGCTGGGAAACTGAGAGTGTAATTTTCAACACAACAATGAGAAAAGCCTCACCTTTCTCAAGTAAATCTTACTGTGAAAAACACAAAATCACTTATCTCTCTATCAAAATTCAGAAATAAATATCCAATTGCCTACTCAACATTTCCACCTGGGTTTTTAGTTTATTTCCCAAGTTTAAAATATACAAATCTACTCTTAATTGATGATGTCATAACCTACACCACCTTGCTGCCAAAACTGTTTAATCTGCAGTCTTCCTCATAATTCAGGGCAATTCCTCATCATTCAGGCCAATGCAGACTTTCAGTTACTTGCAATGATAAATAATTATAAATACATAAGTAAATAAAATCCTGCAGAAATTTTTGTTTGTATGTTTTTCTAACAAAGGACATCCAATTTGTCAAAAATAATTCTGTCAGAAACAAAGTCAGAGATATCAAAACACTTGTATGATTATTTAATTGATCAACAGATAAATATGAGAATGTGGTCATATGAACAAACATACAAAAATATATATAAATAACATTTAATGAATTAAGAAACATGTCTGTATATATGTCATATACATAATTATTCTGTATACACTCACTACACATATGTTTATGTATATTTGTGTATCTTTGATATAAGTGAAAATGGAGATTTAAACTGCTTAAATAACAAGCTTTTGTATACTTTTTTGAACAGATATCAATAGGATGCTGCAACCAGCTCTGAAAATTTACATTCTTTTTTAACATATACACAGTGCTTATAAAAATCGCAGTGAAGCTAATCTCAATGTCTTTCAAATAACAGATAAGAGAAACATAACATAAAATGACATGTATTTGAAATTGTTGTAACTATTATTTTAAGTTCAGGGGTCCAATTGCAGGTTTGTTACATAAGTAAATTTATGTCATGGAAGTGTGCAGTACAGGTTATTTTATGAGCCAGATAGTAAGCCTAGTGCCCATTAGTTGTTTTTCCTGATCCTCTCACTCCTCCCACCCTCCACTCTTTGAAAGGCCCCAGTGTGTGCTGTTCCACTCTATGTGTCCATGTGTTCTCATTATTTAGCCCCACTTATAAGTGAGAACATGTGGTGTTTTGTTTTCTGTTCCTGTGTTAGTTTGCTAAGGATACTAGCCTCCAAATCCAAAAATGCAAATCAAATATTTAAATAGTGTCAAGTTGAGAAAACATAACGTCAACCAGAATAGACAGCTGAATAATAGTTCTGTACTACAAGCCACTTATGCAATGCAACTGCAATACAGGAAATGTATGATTTTGAATACTTATATTTTTAAGAAGAAACTCTAAGCCTTAAGCTCTTAGCTATACTCCCAAATCTTAAAGAATTAGCAGAAAAATAGAAGAATAAATTCACAGATACCACAAAGAATTTAGTAAAAAACAAAAGTTCATTAACCAAACACACATTTTCAACAGAAAATAATTAAATTTGATTCTTTAAAAACTTACTAAAATGAACAAATCTAGAACCTGACCATAATGATACTAAACAGGCAAATCTCACACTCATAAATATAAATGTCAATGTGTTAAGCAATACGCCAGCAAAATAGCAAAATACAGTCAGAACTAATTAAGTAAATAATTCCTCACTGAAAATTATTTTTGGTATAAATATTTACTTTAAGGTGAGGGATTATTGTTCAAAATTAGAAAACAAATGTTGTTCTGATTACTACTGGATTAAAATAAAAAAACACAGTTGTCAAACACCCTGATATGATAAAATTTAAATTATTAATTTAAAAGTTTATAACAAACTATAATAAAAATTTCCATTCTAACTTCATAAATGGCATCTGCTATAAGTATCCAGCAAACATCTTCTGCTTCTAACTTTAAACATCTTGCTTTAGTGCAGAAACCTTGACAAGGGTACACCAAATAACTGATTCTATTTAAAATTAAAGTGAAGCTTCTAGCCAGCCCAAGAAAGGAAGAAGTAGAAATATACTACTTTAAAAATTGAAATAGAACGTTGACTTCAGACCATGATGGAATAACAAAAAACAAACTTACCTTTCTACCCTAGAAATAAGAAACCAGACGAAATACATGAAACAATGTTTTCCAAACATTGGACAAAATACTGTGAGTTAGTGATCCTTGAGAGAAGGAAAATAAATACAGTGAGCCCTAGGGGTGTTCTAGCTAACTATCTGAAAAGAATTTCCAGCACTAGCATAGAGGGATGGGATCCAAGACAAAATCAGATGTTTCTATAAAAATTATAGACAGGTGAGGTCCATCCTCACAATTGCTATTCTATATTTAAATATAGACCTTAGCAGAGAGGATTTATAAAAATGTAAGATTTGGGATAAAAGAAACAAAGCATAATAATAATAATAAATTTTAAAAATATAAATTATTGTAAAATAGAGAAAACTACAACAAAACATTCCTTTAAGCTAGCTGTGACACATTAGAAATAATAATTTTAAATCCACCTGTCTCATTTATCATAAGTACCTAGCAATAACTCTAAGATAATATATGCAAGGCTTATATATAAAATTTAAACTTTATTGAAGGATATTAAAGAAAACCCCAAATAAATAAATGCAATATTAATTAATATAATGACTCAATATAATGAGTCAATTGATTCTCAATGAATGCTCACCCAATCAGTTCCATTAAGAATATCAAGATGATACTTATATTTAAAAGGAATAACATTTATAAGAATGATAAGATTCAAGGAAAATCAAAATAATTTCTTAGAAAGAGGAGATAATTGAAATTAATATTTGAAATCCATAATAAATAAAGTAGTATGATATTTGCAGTGGAATTGAAAAATAAATGTACATGGAAGGAATGATAGAATTTTTCAAACCAGACTTATGTGCATATGGGATTTGATGCATAATATAATGAGCATTTCAAATGAGAATAATATATAAACTATTTTTATAACTATTCTTGGACAATCTAGTTGGAAAAAAAAGAACAAAATAGATCATTCCTTCTCACTGTGTATAACACCCACCCACACTCACTTACATACCCCATATATAAATTAATATATTCAGGTTAGATAACAATTATATGTAAAAAATAAACTGTCAAAAGTGTAAAAGAATATATTTTCATTACATTATAATGAGAAAAAAGTAATTTAAAATCACAGAAACTCAGAAACCTTTGAAAATAAATTAATACATATGACACAAATTTAAAATATCTCAGCTTTGATATGGCTAAGAAAACCATAACCAAAGGGTAAAAGTAGTTACTTACATTTTATGAATGACTATGTATATGTACATATGTCACACTGGATCAACATTTGAGCTGTAGCTGAAAAGGAAAAGAAAAAATAAGTCATTCAAAACATATGAACAGATAATTCACAGAAAAGAAAATCTGACTGGCAACAAACTTAGGAACATTTGCACAACCACATTACCATTGAAGGAAATGCAAGTTAAAACAATGCCATTTTATTTCAGACCTATCTGATTGGCATCATTAAAAGTTGCAGTGAATATCAAAACTATGGGCAATGCTGAATCAGCTCTAAAACTGAAATACAGTTTTGCAGTATCTGAAATAGCTAATGATGCAGTTTATGTGACAAAGCCATGCCACTTCTAAATATATATTTTAGAAAAAAAGGTTTAATAGGTGCATAATGAGACATGCAAAATTATGTTTTGATCATTATTTACAGCAATATTTCATAGGATATTTTAAGTGTTACAAGACATGAAGATAAAAACATGGTATATATCATATTTTGATTCAGCAATTTAATGAACATAGTCTACCTGTACTAACATGAATATATATTACATATTCATGTTATAGAACATTATATATATTATATATAATGTATATGTAATGTTAAATGAAAAGCAACCTGTAAGAGATGTGAAATATGAGAGCACTGATTAATATTTCAAAACATATTGTATATGTACACACACAACTAAAATATTAAAATCTGTGGGGAAATATTGCCCACAGCACTGGGAGAGTAGATACCTCTGTGGAGAAAGTGAAGAGAATAGAATCAAGAAGACCACCAAGGGGGCTGAAAGCTCTACTGTTAAATAATTTTTCTTTGAAACAAAGAATTTGGGCTGGGACTGGTGGCTCACGCCTGTAATCCCATCACTTTGGAAAGCCCAGGCAGGCAGATCACTGGAGGTTAGGAGTTCGAGACCAGCCTGGCCAATATAGTGAAACCCCATTTCTATTAAAAATACAAAAATTAGTCCGGTGTAGTGGCATGCACCTGTAGTCACAGGTACTCGGTACACTGAGGCAGAAGGGATTACTTGAGCCTGGGAGGCAGAGGTTATGGTGAGCGGAGAGCCTGTCCCTGCACTCCAGCCTGGGCATCAGGAGTGAAAACCTGTCTTGAAATAAAATAAAAATAAAACAAAGGATCTGAGGTAATCCTAGCAAGTTTGCTAAGTCTGAATGCATATTTTATATATTTAAAATATGTAGAAATTTAAGAAAGTAATCAGATAAATATCTGCAAATCCTTCTCCAAAATGAGCAGGCAGTTATGCTTTAACCTCTGTAAAACCGTTACACTATAATGTCCTTGTTTACTGTTACAAAAACAGAGTAAGGTCCTAGAAGACCCAGTCCGGTTCTTGTTCATCTTTGCACCATATCTAACTTAATTCTGGCACTAATCTCATTGTCAATGTAATTTGGATGACTGAATGATCAAATAAACAAATTTGAATACTTCAATGCACTAATGATAAAGCATCTTAACATTCAAATGAATTACAATCATGATATATTGTCAATAATGTATTATTGTCTGACATAGACACGTCAAGCACTATATGCATGTGTGCAGGCTAATATACAGTATGTGTTGTGTATAATACATATGCATTATATATATCACATGTAAAAATACATACATATATACACTTAAATGCAAGGATTTATGATTAAATGTCTAAATAAGCCAAAGAAGGAAGAAAATTCTTATTTCTACTTTGGGAAACCATACTGAACAAGAAAGAACATTGATAAAAATAGATTCCTTATTCTCTGTGTTTTGTAAGTTGAAGAAAATTACTATATGTCATTGTTCCCAGTCTTCTAATTGTTAAGGAACTAGTGAAAAAATTGGCTGTATCATATGCCATGTATCTGAATTAATTCCATCTGGCTCAATATTGTCTTTGGCAGTGGACAAATATTGTGTTTTTATAATTATTTGGCTTCCCAGAAATAAGAAAATTTTGGAAAAAAATGACAAAGTAGTATAAAACTCAGCAATACCCATTCTGGTTTTTTAAACGGGTTGAGATCAGTCAATAATAATTTCTCAGTATTTCCTAAGGAAAAGATTTCCAATCTTGTTTAAAAAAATCAATTAAAGAAGTTTAATGTTAATACAAACATGCAGAGAACAAAAACCACTGATGGATACGATAACCATTTGTGTATTAAAGTCATAAGAATTTCTACTGAGAACTCTTAACCAAACTTTATTTTTAATTGATATTGTATACTGATGGATCAGTTTACTATTTAATTAATGAAATGGTGGCTTGAGATACCATTGACCATTAATTGTCCTACTTGTGTGTCCCACAATTCCTTTGTTTAGCTTTATATATTTCATGCTACATTATTAAACTAATTACTTCCCAATAGGCTATTAGCTCCCTGAAGGCAGTATCTTACCTTTGGGAATGCCCAGCACAGTGCCTGGTATGTGTGAATATTTTATAAAGTGTTGATACATGAATGTGCCACTGTATAATGAATTGACTGTGTACCAGTGTAGTTTAACACAAACTACATACAAAACTTAATGAAAATCCATATTTTTTATCTCATAAAATTTGGCTCTGCATTTCATAATGTAAAATTAATATTGTTAAATTACTCTAAAATAAGCCTTTAATATTAATTTTGAATTTAATATTCTAAAGAATGAATTAAGAAAAACTATAATAAATTATACAAAATTGAAAGTATTTTCATTAAATTTATTGATAAAGTTTCTTTTATGTTTTCAATAATATTAAAAATAACATATCATAATTTCTTTTTTGTATATACTCAGACATTTGTAAATATCTTGAAACCATATTTGAAGCTATCCCTAGACGTAGAGTATTTGTTAAGTGGCTAAAAATTATTAAATTCATTAGTTACTGGGAAATCTCTAAGTTCTCTATCTCTTTAGATAATACTGCATGGATAAATTATAATTGTCCTATTTACATAGTAGCTCTCAATTTCAATATTGGATTATTGGTCCAATTTGGAAAATTATTTTAAATTTATACACTTTGCATTGACAGGTCTAGTTTCCATGAGGTGAGCTCCCATTATATAATCAGTGTTTACTGAATTTGGTCATTTAAGCTTACGTTACTACTTTTCATCTTAAATTAAATGATTCTTATGTAACTTATCTATTTTAGAATCCTATTAATTAAAATTATAGTTTATTTCACATAATATAGATAAAATTTACCAAACATAATCAACTTAAAAGACAAGTTGTCTGGTGAAATATTACATCTCCAGTTTTAGTCTAAAAAACATTTGGAATTTTTATCTAAACCAATATTTCTTTGAAAGGAAGATAACATAACATTTGTGCAAACATCATCACTCTTACCAATTTCATTTTTTAAAACTTAAGTAATTTTTGAGACATCTCTTCACATATAAAAATTGGAGTTTAATTAACCAACTTATGATAGTAAAAAGTAGCCTATATAAGTAACTCTTGATGAGCATTTTATTCATATCTCTTTCAAGGTAATTGTATGTAACTACCTAATTTAATTCCCAAAATAATGTATGGAAATAGATGAGTAGAAAATTTTAAAAAGAAAAAAAAGTAGAGGAAAGTTTCTCAATGGCCCTACAAGTGGTTTCTTCAGAAGTTGGAGCTAATGTCAAGTAAGTGCATGGGCAGGTTCCTGGAATTAGAAACGGCCTTCTAGAGACCATGAAGGATTTGTAATGGAGATTGCTGAAGTATTGCTATTACTCTCCAGGATTCCATTCCTAACTGTGATGATTGTTGAATAATTTTTGCTCCTCACTGGGCCCACAGCAGTATGTGTTGGTCCATAGCCAAGTCCTTAGGCTTAGGATACTAGAGAGAGGCATGAATTTATTCATACTTGGCATTTCACCATCTGTTCTCATGCTTCTTGGCTCTGTCTGTTCATAATGACAAACTTTTCAGTAAGGAATTACAGCATTTGCCAATGATTTTCTTGACGGGCTTCTTAATCTTGGAATAATTTATAAAGACTAGATCCTGAACATAGTTCATGCTATATCTACTGCAAACGAGTATTACTATTTTCATTTCCCCATTGCCTGTAATACTCTTATTAAATATTTGTTCAATGAATTTTTTAAATAGTTGTATGAAGAACAACACTTTCACAGCAATTATTCTAAAGTTTACATACTGAAGATGATCCAGATGAAACCTGAATATCAATCTGTTGCCCAAATATTTTCAAAATGGCATGGTTCTGCGTCCAGAATATATAACTAAATAAAAATTTAAAACACTGATTGATTTATCCTTTCAAATGCATTCATTCATTTATTCCACAAATATATTTTGAGTATCATATATATTAAGCTTGTGTTAGGATTTAAAAAAATCATTCTACATTAACATATTTCTTAATACCATTTACTATAATTGTACTATGAATATGTGAAAAACTCAGATAGTTTGCAATGGCTATCCAAGAATACAGTGCTTGCCACTATCATGAACTTTCTTACAGCTCCAAAATTCTTTGACTTTCTTTTTCAAATAATATAGATTAAATCAACAGTCACTGATGCATTTTTTAAAAGAATTTTTCCCTTTAGGTAAAACAACATCTTGTAGCTTGGCCACAGAAATATTTCACTGTTTGTTCATGTTAGCATGTGCAAACAAGATCTCACCTTTAATTAAAGTTGCATTGATGTGCTTTTGTTCTAAATAAATTTAACCTTAGCAGCTCCTGCTCTTTTTGTTGACGTTAAGTGATAAACAAGAATGGATTTGGAAAATATCAGGTGAAAAGAAGACGTAAAACTGAATCCATTTTAGAAGTGGAATTTATTATTGATAGCATCTAATTCAAACTTCCTACCTGCTCCTCTTTTCAAAGATTAGAAAACTTGGAGATTTAGAAAATGAAGTAATAATCCAGTCAATAGTAGAATGCAGTGTAGGACTCAAGCATCCTAAAATTAAATCCAATGTTTAATTAGACTAACTTGTCTTCAATATCTTATATCTATCATATTTTTGGCTGGTTAAAACTCATCCCAACTCCCAACTTCTCAGTTCTCATATCTTTCTTTATGGATGATTCTTCTTTATGTGATCTTCTCAGTAGAATAACTTCAGCCACCCATTTTTCATTACTTCCCATAATGAAAGCTTGAAATCTCATGCACTTTTAACTACCCATGGATACTTGCAGAGAATAGAAGTATGATCAACTCTGTGAATCATATGTCCACTACAAGTGTTTGTAGCTTGAGTTACTGACACACAAAATAGAGGCAACTATTGGTTGTCAAATTAATGCAACGTAATCAATTGAGATTTTACACAGCACTAATAGCCAGCACTGGGCCAGACGGTTCCTTTGAAAGAACACATGAATGTGAAAGACTGAAAGTCTATTATTTATAATGCCAAACACCAAAACCTTTCTAGGTTTCTGTTCATATTCCAAGCATAGAAAACCAGCTTCCTATAGAATCTCTATACCCTCCCTCTGATTTCCTTCTATCTTTCTCCTTGACAGTGTCTGAGTATAAAATGTGTTTTAAAATATGTTTTTCATTAATGGTAAAATAAACACAAGCAAACAGAAAAAAAAAAAAAAAACAGTTTGTGCTTAGCCAGAATCCGCTTAGCAGGAAGTCCTGCATATTAGAAAAACATGAATACTACAGACTCCAAGTAATACACATAATTCCTTGTATTGAAATACATTCTTGTTCTAATTTTATTGAACCTAATGTATTATAAAAATAATAAGGCATCATAAACATTATATTATGATAAAAACAAAATTCTTTCCTTATTTATTTTCAATGTTTTCCAAGTTTGTTTGCAATGTCATCAATGAATATTTGCTGAGTTCCCAGTGCATGTTGACATTGTTCTAGATATACAGAAGTAAGTAAACTCAGGAATTTCTAATGAAATTCCAAGTTCTCTTTCTTTCAATAGTAAGTGTAATAAGAAAAATGACCTTGATGCCTAACAAAAATATTGTAGTAAGATCCAATGTGACCCTTCTCAAGAAGAAAGGTATTCTGGGATTCCTAGAAATACATTAAATACAACTGGGTGTTTGGAATTTCAGCCTATAGTCAAACCAAAACCAAAACCAAACCAAACAACAACAACAAAAAAAAACACCCAAAACAAATACATGATTAAAGGTAGATCAATTGAATTATATGGTATACATAGTGGATAAAACTCACTAGGAGATGTCCCTGTCAATATATACAATCTAATTTTTAAAAATATTTCTAAGTTCATGGGGCTACATGAAGTATAATAATTTATCAGTGAGGATTTAGAATGATTGGAGAATAATTGGTAGGAAAGGGATAAGTTCCCTTCTGCTTTTTTGCCTTATCAGTACACATGAAGGTCCTTTATACTGTCTGGGCCCCATTTCTTCATTAATACCCAGGAACAACCATTTCTTTACTTACTTTATTGAAAAATGCACCATTTCTGTCTAATTTAATATCCTTATTATGAGAAAAAGGTGGTAATGATACTATTGTTCACCATGGCATGACTCTTTGTAATCCGTTTATATTGAAATAATATAGATTTCCATACCTCAGTATTTCCCTAATATTATTTATTTAGTATCATTTTTTTACGAATGCTTCGTTTATTATGCTGTCAGTAATAATGGAATTCAGTGACTTTCTGAGGTGGTAACTGTCCATTGATGGACAGCTGATAATAACAAAAAATGTAAGTCTTACCCAGATTTTGCAGAAAGTAAATGTAAATTATAATTCATTTTAGTATTATGTTAAATTTGTTATTGGTAATTTTGCAGTATAAACACGTAATAACACATACTCCAACCATATCTTATTATCTTGAACATTTTGGGTTGAAATCACTTCACCCCTGGAACATAATCTCCAGTGGTAACTCTTTTTACCACCACTAGCAGGTGATAGTAAAGATAAAGAGGTCCATAAGTTGAACATAAAGAACAGCCCAATTTGCAAAAGAGTGTTTCACCCTTATCTGGCATGCTTAACACTCACCCAGGAGAGCACGATGTTACCACATAGCAGAGAAGCAAAATATAAGATCTATGGGAAGTGTCCACTGGCATTGTAAAGTGAATGTCTTATAAACCAGAGAAAGAGTCACAACCACTCAGGAAGAGTGCCTAACACATGATGTGGACTGTGTAAAGGAGACAGGAAGAAAACCCTGGTGTCAGTGTCTGGAGGCACAAAGAGTAAAAAATTTCCACCTGTTGGTGCTGTAGACCTAAGGTAACTTCACAGGCACAGAGAGGCAAAAGATGAAGTATTCTTGGTAATTGGTGGCAAAATGTGGATAGGAAGACTCATCTTTACTCATCCTGAATGTGGATAGCAAGACTCATCTTTACTCATCCTGAGTCCAGTGAGAATGAGAGGTCCTAAGTCAAGTCATTGGCATAATTCTGATAGTAAAAAAAAAAATGTTCCCTCTAGCAGGAATGATCCTCCCTAGGCTTGCTCCTGGAAGAGGGCTCAGCTTCAGGGCCTGTGACATCTTTATGGGCACTCCTCAGTGTAGCAGGTCAACAAAAGGCATGTGCAGGCTGGTTAGGGAAGGATGTTGTAGAGAATCACAGAGCACCCTGCAGGGGAGAAATAGGTATGGTTTCACACAGACCTCAATGCAGTTTTAAAACATTCTACCCAGGTGCCACAGATGAACTACAGAGTTCCCACAAGTTAGTTGGGAAGTTAAATAATTTCTAGGTTGGCATTTTCATCAACCAGCAACCAGTAAGAATCAGGCTTGACCTTTGAGCACTCTTTTTAAGTGGTACTTTGGGGCTGATAGCCCAGATGAAACATTTTTAAGAGGACACTCTGAATGAAGGAGAGAGGGCACAAGCTTGTCTAGGCCTAAGAGTAGTATTACTCTGTTAAATGTACTACAGAGTCCCATTTTAGTATTTCAGAATACAAACGTACACGTTTTGTTTCTTTTTTATTATTCTTTTGTCTTTCGCTTTTTGTTTCCCTTCCTCCCTTATTTTTCTTTATGTTTTTACTTTTTATCTAGATAGGAACTAAGATTCAACAAATCTAACTTCTATCAGATAGGAGAATGAAAGATGGTGTCCATCTTTCATAGAAAGATGTATCAACTCTATGCAAATAGCATAAGAGTTCTAAGAAAATAGATGCTATAGAAAAACTCAAATTCTGTCTACAACACCAAAATGAACAGGCAAAACAAAAGACCAAGAAGCATTGACCCAGACAGGATAGAAGGAAGTAGATGCTAATTCATACATAAAATAAGTAATTTGGGTCTGTAAGGATGCAGCAAAATGAACTATTTCACAGAGTTTTCTCTGTGAAATATGTCACAGATGATTCCATCCTGCATTTAAAACTAGCACAAAAGAAGAATGAATTGACAACACAAAGGGGAGGGAAGAGCAGAAAGACAAAATAAGGCTGCCATTCAGAAATCAAAGTTGAACTGAATTATCTACCATTTGAAATTGATTATAAGTTTCAGGTTTTTTTAAAGATTAAATGCATTTTTCTTTTTCAGAGAAATAGATTAAAATGATTAGATGACAGTCTGTGACACTGTGAAACTAAATAAGGAAATGTTTTTCCATGTCTATCTTCCAGGAAGAATAAATTTAAGATTACATGTATGAGGATATATATATAGCTTCAAAAAAAGGTGGGTACCAATTATTTTAGCATGAAAATTCTACCCTCCAGTTTCTATAAAAGGAAAAGAAAACAAATTTATTTTAATGCTCTTGTCATTTCCTCATAAATGGGGAGATTTCCACAGCAGATAAGTGCGCTTTCAGCCTGTGTTGTTCCAAGTAACTCTCAGTAATCAACACTCAGAAAGAGAATGCTCCCCACTTGATGCCACTGTAAGTGGGCATTAATCTGCAAGCAGGTTTAAACTTCATACCATCTCAAAATATTCAGGCCTGAACATAGAAGTAATAAAGAAAACACTGAAATTCCTGTGTGTACATGTGTAGTGTAGTATTTAGTAAAGAATAAAGAAGGTTATAACTAAAATGTTCTGAATAACTTGAAAAACAGTTTTATATCAGTGTCATTAGATATTTAAATGGAAGAGCAAGAGGGGAGTGGGACAATATGGCTTAATAAAATAAACCAGCAATTGCTGCCCTCACAGGAACACCAAATTGAGCAACTATTCACCCTAAAGATGTCTTTATAAGAAGAATAAGTCAGGTGAGTGATCACATTGCCTGGTTTTAATATCATATTTAGAAAAGAGGCACTGAAGTGGGAAGGAAAAACAGTTTTGAAACACCTGAACCACCTGTCTCCCCTTTCCCCCATCCCCAACAGTAGCCCTGTGGTGTGGAGAGGGAATCTGTATGCTTGGAGGTGGGATACTACAGTGACTGTGGGAATTCACGTAGAAATGCAGTGCTGCCCTGTCACAATAGAAAGGAATGTGGGGGCAGAACTCAGTCTATGCCAATGGAGGTTACATTTGGACCAGCCCTAGACAGAGGCAAATTGTCCGTTCCAGAGTTCAGAACCCAAATTACAGCAAGCTTCTTCACCACCACAACTAAAGGGCTCTTGGGTCCTAAGACAGGCCACAAGGACAGCAGTTCCTGAGCAAATCCTCATGTTGTACTGGACTTAGGACACCTGTGATCTAGTAATACACCATCCTCAGTGGCCAAGGGAGTGCTTGTGTCACACCTCTTCCAACACTGGACAGTGCAGCAACTTGAATACTGGCTCAGTCCCAGTAGAAGAGTGTCCCAGGCACAGTTCTGAGGTCCCCATTCCAGGTCCTAGCTCCCAGATTACATTTTTAGACATACTCTAGCCCAGAAGGGAACCCACTACCTTGAAGGGAATAAATCCTGGCAGGATTTATTACCTCCTTACTAAAGAGCTCTTGAGACCTTAATAATGAACAGTAGTAGTCAGGCAATACTCACTGTGGGCCTTGCTGGCTTCTGGTGTGACCCAACATATTCCCAGATGTGCTAGCTACAGAGAGAGACTCCTGCTTGAGGAAAAGAGAGGAAAGAACAAAGGGGAATTTGTCTTACAGCTTGAGTACCAGCTCTGTCACAGTGGGGTAGAGCACTAAGCAGGCCCCTGGGGGTCCTGATTCCAAGCATTGGACCCTGAGCCACAAGGGAGCCTACCACCTTGAAGGGAGAGACCCAGGCCCGCCAACATTCATCAAAAGCTGACTGAAGAGCCGTTAGCCCTTGAGTTAATATTGATAGTTGCCAGGCAATACTTCCCAAGGGCCTGGGGTAGTGTGACTATAGGGAGAGACTCCCCTGCTTCAGTAAAAGGGAGGGAAGAGTGAGAAGAATTTTTATGTGGCTTGGGTGCCAGCTCAGCCACAGTAGAATAAAGCACCAGGTAGATTTCTAAGGTTCTCAATTATAGATCCTGGCTACTGGATAGCATCTCTAGACCAGCTGAGAGCTAGGGGCAATGTGCTGCCCTGTAGGGAAGGACACAGACTTGGTTGGATTTATCACCTGCTAATTGTAGAGCCCTTGAACTTTGAGTGAACATAGGCAGTACCCAGACAAGTCAGTGATCAGTCAGGTGAGTGATCTCACTGCCTGGTTTTAATATCATATTTAGAAAAAAGGCACTGAAGTGGGAAGGAAAAACAGTTTTGTATCACCTAAACCACCTCTCTCCCCTTTCCCCCATCCCTGACAGCGACCCTGTGGTGTGGAGAGAGACAGTGGTCACAATGGACCTTGGGGGTGAGACCCAGTGCTGTGCTGGCTTTGGGTCTGACCTCACACAGTCTCACAGGTGATGGCCACAAAGATGCTTATGTGAACTCTTCACCGGTTACAGGCAGTTCAGCACAGAGGGAGATAATTAATTTGTTTGAGGTATAATAAGGGAAGAGAACAAGAGTCTCTGCCTGGTCATCCAAGAAATTTTTCTGTATCTTACCTAAGACCACTTAGGTGGTACCTCTACAAGCCTGCAAAAGTCACAGCATTAATGAGTTTGGTGTTCTCCCTAATGCAGATATGACTGCAGTGAGGAATGACTTTAGATCACAACACTCAAGTCCCTTTGAATACTTGGAAAGTCTTCCTGAGAAGAACAGGTGCAACAAGCCCAGACTGTAAAGATTACAATAAATACCTAACTACTCAATTCCCAGACATCCATGAACAACAAGCAAAAAGACTATCTAGAAACCTGACCTCACCAAACTATTTAGTGTTTTTTTTTTCTTTAACTCATTAAAGGCATCAGTGATCAAGCCCCAAAAGACAGATATATGTAAACTCTCAGGGAGATAATTCACAATCACTATCTTGAATAAACTCATTAAAATTCAAGAGAACACAGAGTAGAAATTCAGAATGCTGTAAGATAAATTTAACTAAAAACTTAAAATGATTAAGAAGAATCAAACAGATATCCTGGAGCTGAAAAATGCAATTGACATATTGAAGAATTCATCAAAATCTTAACAGTAGAATTGATCAAGCAGAAAAAAAAACAATGAGTTTGAAGATAGACTATTTGAAAATAGACAGAGTAAACAAAAGAAAAAAGAATGAAGAACACATACAAGATCTAGAAAGTAGCCTCAAAAGGGCAAATCTAAGAGTTACTGGCCTTTATTAAAGAGGAGGTAGAGAGATACTGGGACATATGGTTTATTCAATAAGATAATAACAGCAAATGTCTCAAACCTAGAGTAAGATATCAATATTCAAGTAGAAGAGGGTTATAGAGCACCAGACAGATTAACCTAGTATGTAATCATCAAATCCCCAACAATTAAAGATAACGAAAGGATTCTAAAAGCAACAAGAGAAAAGAAACAAATAATATACAAAGCAGCTCCAATGTGTCTGACAGCAGAATTCTCAGTAGAAAACTTACAAGCTAGGAGAGAATAGCATGGCATATTTAAAGTGCTGAAGAAAAAAAAATCCTTTAATCCTAGGATAGAATACCTAATGAAAATATTCTTCAAACATGAATGACAAAAAGAGACTTTTCCATATAAAGAATTTCTGATAAATTTCATCAACACCAGGCCTGTCCTATGAGAAATGCTAAAGGGAGTTCATTCTGAAAGAAAATGATGTGAATAGGCAATAAGAAATCATCTGGAGGTAGAAAACTCAATGGTAATAATAAGTTCACAGAAAAACACAAAATATTAAAGTGCTGTGGTTATGGTATGTAAACTACTCATATCTTAAGTAGAAGGAATAAAAAATTAACCTATCAAAATAGCAGCGACAACAACTTTTTTTGAACATACTTAAATAAGATACAAATAGAATCAACAAAAAGTTAAGAAGTGGAGAGATAAAGTTAAAATGTAGATTTTTTATTAATTTGTTGCTTCTTTGTTAGTTTGTTTATAAGTTTATGCAGTCAGTGTTTTCATTCATTTTAAATAATATATTATAAGGTATTATTTGTAAGACCCATGATAACCTCAAATAAAAAAAAACTGCAACAGATACATAAAAGCTAAAAAGGAATAAACTAAAACATGCCACTAGAAAAGTCACTTTCACTAAATGAGGGACAGGAAATAAGCAAACACAGAAGAAATAACCACAAAACAAACAGAAAACAAATAACAAAATGGCAGGATTGAGTCCTTACTTGTCAATAATAGCATCAAATGTAAATGGATTCAACTCTCCAATCAAAAGATAGAATAGACAAATGGAAAAACAAATGAGACCCAAAGATGTATTGTCTACAAGAAACATACTTCACCTACAAAGACAAAAAGATTGAAAATAAAGAAATGGAAAAAGATATGCCATGCAAATAGAAATTAAAAAAAAGTAGCTATACTTTTTTCAGACACAATAGATTTTAAATCAAAAACTATAAAAAGAGACAAGATCATCATGTAAT
Organism: Cacajao melanocephalus; assembly: GCA_963573385.1. Taxonomy (NCBI): domain Eukaryota; kingdom Metazoa; phylum Chordata; class Mammalia; order Primates; family Pitheciidae; genus Cacajao; species Cacajao melanocephalus. The sequence goes on along the minus strand of CAUYLG010053456.1, from coordinate 34,936 downwards.
GATAAAGGGTCAATTTAGCAAGAAGATGTAACAATTGTAAATATATATGCACCCAATATTGGACCACTCAGATATATAAAGCAAATATTATTAGAGCTAAAGATAGATATAGACCACAATACAATTATATCTGAAGACTTTCAATGTCCCACTTCCAGCACTGGACAGATCATCAGACAGAAAATCAACAAGGGAACATTGGGCTTAATCGCATTATAGAACAGATGTACCTAATAGATACTTTAAAGAACATTTCATCCCATGTCTGTGGCATACACATTCTTCTCAGCCCATGGTTGCTTTTCAAGAATAGGCCATATGTTAGGTCACAAAATAAATCTTAAAAATTAAAAAACAATTTGAATTATATAAAGCAACTTCTCTGACTATAATGGGATGTAACTAGAAATCAATGAGAGGAAATTTAAAAACTACGTAAGCCCATAGAAAGTAAAGGATATCCTTCTGAATAACCAGTGGATCAATGAAGCTATTAAGAAGGAAATTTTAAATTTTATTTAAAAAATAAAAATGAAAACAACATGCATAAACCTATAGGATACAGCAAAAGCAATACTAAGGAGAAAGTTATACCAGTACACACCTACATAAAAGAAGTAACAAAATTTCAGATAAACAAGCTAAAATGTATCTTAAAAAAAAAAAATACAAAAGCAAGAGTAAACCAAACCCATAATTAGTAGGAAAAAAAATGAAGATTTGAGCAGAAATAAAATTGAAACGAAAAGAATACTAGAGATCAATGAAATAAAAGGTGGATTTTTGAAAAGATAAAATTGTCAAGCCTTTAGCCAGACTAACTCTGAATAAAAGAGAGAAGAAAAAAATAAACAAAATCAGAGATAAAAATGAGACATTACAACTAAAACCACAGAAATTTCAAAGATTATTAGAGGCTACTTTGAACAACTATATGCCAATAAATTGGAAAACCTAGAAGAAATGCACAAATCCCTAGAAACCTGCAATCTACCGAGACTGAACCATGAAGAAATCGAAAACACTAACAGATTAATAACGAGTAGTGAGCTTGAAGCTGTAATAAAAAGAAAACCTCCAGAAAATTCTATAACCCAATGTCTTCACTGCTGAATTTTAGCAAATATTAAGATAACTGAAAACAACCTACTCAAACTATTCCAAGAAATAGTGAATGAGAGAATACTTCTACACTCATTCTATGATGCCACTATTACCCTGATACCTAAACAATACAAAGATACATCAAGAAAGAAAAGCAAACAAACAATAAAACTATAAGCCAATATCCCTGTTGAACATTGATGCAAAAATCCTCAACAAAATACTAGCAAATCCAATTCAGCAACACTTAAAAAAATTATTGATCATGACCAAGTGAGATTTATCACAGGGATGCAAGGATAGTTTAGCAAACACAAATCAATCAATGTAATACATCATATCAGAATGAAAGTCAAAACCCTATGATTTGAATTGATGCTGAAAAGGCAGTTGATGAAATTCATCACTTCATTATAATTAAAAACCCAAAAAAACTGGGTATAGAAGGAAAATATTTCAACACAATGAAAGCCACATAAAACAGACTCATAGCTAATATATTGAACAGGATAAAATAAATGAAAGCCTTTCCTATAAGATCTGGAACAAGACAAAGATCCCCACTTCCACTACTCTTAGTCAACATAGTACTGGAAGTCCTAGCTAGAGCAGTCAGACAAGAGAATTAAATAAAGTGCATCCAAGTAGGAAAGGAAGAAGTCAAATTATCCTTGTTTGTAGATGATATGATCCTTATATTTGGAAAAACGTAAAGACTCCACCAAAAATCCATTAGAACTGATAAACATACTCAGTAGATTTGCATGATACAAAATCAACATACAAATATTAGTAGTATTTTTATATGCCAACAATGAACGATCTGGAAAAGAAATCACCAATGTAATCCCAATTACAATAGCTACAGTTAAAATAAAATCTTAGAAATAAGTTAATCAAAAAAGTGAAAGACCTTTACAGTGAAAACTATAAAATGTTGATAAAATAAATAGAAGAGGACAGCAAAAATGAAAATATATATATATTTTATGTTCATGGATTGAAATAGTCAATATTGTTCAAATGTCTATACTGCCCAAAGCAATCTGCAAGTTCAATGCAATCTTTATCAAAATACCAATGAGGTTATTCACAGAAATAGAAACAAAACCCTAAAATTTATTAGAAATCACAAAAGGCCCAGAATGGCCAAAACTATCCTGAACAAAAAGAACACAACTGAAGAATAACGTTACCAGACTTCAGATTATACTACAAAGGTGGAGTAACCCTAACAGCACAGTGCTTGTATAAAAATAGATATTTAGACCAATAGAATAGAATAGAGAACGCAGAAATAAATCCATATTTCTACAGTGAACTCATTTTTGACAGTGGTGCCAAGTACATACATTGAAGAAAGGATAGTCTCTTCATTAAATGGTGCTGGGAAAACTGGATACCACATTCAGAAGAATAAAACTAGATCCCTATCTCTTGTCGTATGCAAAAATCAAACCAAAAATAAAGACTTAAATGTAAGACTTCAAATTATGAAATTACTACAAGAAAATATTAGGAAAACTCTAGAGAACATTAGGCTGGGAAAAGATTTCTTGAGTAATATCCCACATACACAAGCAACCAAAGTAAACATGGACGTATGGGATCACATCAAGTTAAAAAGCTTCTGCACAGCAAACGAAACAATCAACAAAGTGAAGAGACAACTCACAGAATGGGAGAAAATATTTGAAAACTATCTATCTGACAAAGGATTAATAATTGGAATACACAAGCAGCTCAACCCACTCTATGGGAAAAAAAATAGAATAATTTGATTGAAAAATGGACAAAAGATCTGAATAGATGTTTCCTCAGAGAAGACATACAACTCACAAAAAGGTGTATGAAAAGGTGTTAACATCAATGACCATCAGATAAATGCAAATCAAAACTATCATGAGATATCATCTCACCCCAGTTAAAATGGCTTTTATCTAAAACACTAGCAATAATGAACATTGGAAAGGATTTGAAGAAGAGGGAATCCTCATGCATTGTTGGTGAGAATGTAAATCAGTACAGCCACTATGGAGAACAATTTGGAGGTTCCTTAAAAAAAACTTTAAAACGGAACTATTATATGATACAGCAATCCCATTGCTAGGTATATACCCTAAAGAAAGGAAACAAGTATATTGAAGAGATGTACTCCCATATTTATTTCAGAGCTATACACAATAGCCAAGATTTGGAAGCAACCAATGTGTCCATCAACCAGATTAATGGGTAAAGAAAATGTGGTACGTATACACAATGGAATACTATTCAGCTTTAAAAATAAAATCCTGTAATTTGCAACAGTGTGATGGAAACTAGAGAACATTATGTCAAATGAAATAAGCTAGTCAAAGAAAAACAAACTTCACATGTTCTCACTTATTTGAGGGAGCTAAAAATTAAAACAATCTAACTCATAGAGAGTAGAATGACATTTGTCAGAGGCTGGGAAGGGTAGTGAGGATGCAGGAGTGAGTGAGGGAAAGTTGGGATGGAAAAGGGTATAAAAATATAGTTAGAGAGAATGAATAAGATCTAGCATTTTAAAGCACAACAAGGTAACGACAGTCAATAATTTAGTATACATTGTAAAATAATCAAAAGTCATAATAGGATTGTTGTAACACAAAGGAAGGATACATGCTTGAGGCGATGGATACCCATTTACCTTCATATAATTATTGTGCATTATATGACTGTATCAAAATATCTCATGTACTCCATAAATATATACACATACTATAAATCCACAAAATTAAAATTAAGATAAAAAAGAATCAGTGAAGTTAATTATTTTTTCTCATCCAATTTATAGAAATAAAACTTTTCAAAATTCAATATTTCAAAGGAAAATTATCTGACATTAGGTGAATCTTCCAAACCCACTTTAAGAGATCAGTATTAAAGATAGATTTATGTGTTCTGAACATATATTTGGTGGAGCTTATTTTCATGTAATTTTTTTTACTAATTTAGGAGAAAATTGGTAAGAAGTGTAGTTGGAATTGGTTATGGGATACATATAATCTGTGACTGCAACAATCTAAGTTGGAATAGTCTATCAACCTAAACAGAAGCTGAAATTTTGAAAATTTATATATTTTTTTCCATACATTTGACTTTTTTTCTTTATTTTTTATTTCTGTAAATTTAAAGGGCACAAGCGTAGTTTTGTTACATGAATATTTTGGATAGTGGTGAAGCCTAGACTTCTTAAAAGTATAAATACAAAGTAATTAAACTAGAAAGTTAACTGTGAAAAACCCAATATTAAATTTTAAAAAAGAATGACATGACAAGTGCTTTCTTTCTTTGCTGCTCATCACTGAAAGGTTTTAGAAATGTTTCAACCTTTGAAGAATGAGTTTCTAAATCAGCAGTTTCATAACAATGGTACTAAATATTTAAAGAGTTCACTAGAGTTGATTACACCTTATTTATAATCAGTTGGAAATGCTTAATCAAAGTAATCAATGAAAGGAGGCACCAAAACTTTAGATTCTGAATCTTTTATTAAATTGTAATTATTTAAAACAAAGTCTGCAAAGGAGTTATAAAAATTTATTCTTTTAAAGCAAAGACAAAGCAATGAGAATGTAGACAATATATAAGATTTAAATTGAAACTCTGTAATTAAGTTTTAATATTTCAACCTACAGTAAGAATAAACTCCTGTTTTTAATTGGATACATTCATAACTGGAATCTGATAGAAAAAAGAAAAAATTTGCAGCATCTATGTATTTTGTAGCATTTAAAAGATCTACTAATAGAGATAACATTTAAATCATTTTATTTGTACTAGATAGTTGTAAAAATAATTGTGCTGAAATACTGATAAAATTTACTAATACATGTAGGATTAAAATATTTCCCATTTAGCTCAATTTCTTCAGCAATGATAGAGAGTGTATTATCTCAAACTACAGTCTTTCAAGATAGATCCATTGAAGGTGATAGCAATTTCAAAATTTAAATTTATTAATCATAGAATAAAATTTTGAAAAATGTTGCAAAAATTTTATCTGAAACAATTAAAAATAACATGTCCCCATTTTTTCAAATGCTTTTTTCAGAAAAATACCAGTGGTATAGTACTAGAGACAGATGTGACTAAGAAACTTACTAAAGATTTGCATATGTCCCAGGTATAATTATTCTGCTCAGATAAACAATATAAAATTTATTTTTTATTTTGCCTTAATGTATACAAACATTTTTTTATTTCTTTAGAAATAATTTAATTGTTTAAAATGTTTTGAATACTTTAAAAATCAATGGATATTTCACATCTACAATTAATAATACCATCCTGTACACTTAAACATGTGTTGAGAGTAGATATCACATTTAGTGTTCTTACTACAATTTTAAAAATCAGTGTAATGAAAGCAATATGCCAGTCTCTCATCTCTTTCTCTTATACATCCAGAATTTCAGTTTTTCTAACAAATCAAATTCATATTCTAAACAAAATGCTTCAGTCCAGTTACAAATAACTTTTCAGAGACTAAATATTTTCACTTCCAGTATTTAGTTTAAAACCACTTTTCAAAAAAAAACTGTAAGACATTATGCCTAACAACAATAAGCACTTTAAGATCACAGCGTGGATGACTGGCCTGAGTACTCTAAAACTTGGTAAGATGTACTGAAGCACAGAGAAGCTGAGTAAATTGGTCCAAGATCATCACATAGCCAGTAAGCAGATAAGCCAGAAAGTGAACCAAGGAAGTGTGCCTCCCTACTCCATCTGTATCCAGATAATTACATGATATTATCCTTCACGTGAAATAGAGTCTTTGAGTTCTTCCCCTAATTGTTTCATAATTACTTCAAAATTTTATCTCCATTAACTTGATTTTAATCTTCATAAATATATAAATCAGGCTTTACAACTTTGATCATTTTCCATTCCTCACTCATTATGCAGTACCTGGTTATATTTATTTCCAATTATACTCTGGCAAAGCTCAAGTAAGTGGATAGTGAATATTTGTGAAATGATTGATTGACTTTCAAAACAGAAAAATAAGTAGACTCATAAAAGTTATAATAGGAAGGTTTTTAGGAATTTTATTATTTTAAATTATCTTTTCTGGTCTGTTTCAAAGATCCACTAGGAAATGGGAAAGAAATAATTTTTATAAAATCTTTCAGAAATTCACAATTTAAAGTTTATGGTTATTATTTCAACTAGCTAAGCTGTTGAAATAGTCACAAATACTAGCTCTAGTTGAAACACCAGAAGTCATTGATGCTAATATCATGAATGAAAGATTACTTATAAGCTTGCTTTATTCATGTGCATATTTGTTCATGGTGTAATTTTTTAAATGTTTTAAATTTACAGAAGTACAATTTTTTTTTCTTTTTCATTAGTCTAATAACATTTCCTTTAAAAAGTGCTCTTCGGTGTCATATCTTTTTTAAGGACTCTAAAGAAAGCTTATTACATAATTTTATTTTTTTCTTTTCATCAGTCTTGCAGCATCAAAATTTACCCTTCTGTGTCTTTACAAAGTTATTTTCCAGTTTCAGAATAGTAAGCTTAATAAAGAATGGTCAAGACTCTACTTCCTAATTTGTACACAAATTTTTAATACCTTTCAATCTATAAAGTGATTCTGGAATATTTCTAAGGTTGAGTGATTATATATTAATGCAATGAAAGTTATTTGTAATATTATTTTTAATACAGTTTTGGAATTAAGGCTGATTGTACCTGTTTTTTAAGTACCTGAAACATCCTGCCAGTAAATCTGCTTAGCTAAGTGAATAAAAGACCATCTCAAATGCTGTTTCTGCATTAACTAAAAATGTATTGGTCATAAATAAGAGACCTCACACAATAAGAGGTATTTATTTTAAAATAAATCATGGCAAATTTATTTCTATTTAACTTTAAGCCTAAATGGCTGAATTATCCATCCTTTTATTCCTCCATTCACACTTTCATGCTTACGTGCCTTCATTAGCTAGAAAATATTTAATGAGCCCTATTATTCTTCCTTTCGCAAGAGACCTGTAGTAAAAGAATAGGTAAACTCTAAACCATTCACTTTTCTACCAAATATCCTATGTGACTTGGATTGCGAGAACAGATCAAACTGAAAATTCAGAATTCCTTGATTCATGGTGTGTCATTGAGTAAACCATCCCTTTACTTATGGAATGAGTGTTCGTGTTTCTCACAAATATGAATTTATATTCATATATCTCACAAATGTTATATAATATGAATTTGTGAGAAACACAAACCTCCAATGTGATGGTATTTGGAGGTGAGGTCTTTGGGAGATCACTAGGTTTAAATGTGGTCATAAAAATGAGTCCTCCATGATGAGATTAACAACTGTGTAAGAGAAGGAGAGACTAGAGCTCTATTTCTCTCTCTCCACCATGTTGAGGATATAGTGAGAAGCCAGCTACCTCTACGGTAGGAAGAAAGCCCCCACCAGAAGTCAGATTCACAGTTGCTTTGATGTTGGATTTCCCAGCCTCCAGAATTGTAAGAAACATCTATTGCTTAAGCCACCCAGTCTATGGTATTTTGTTAGCCCAAAGCAAAAGCATCTTTTACTAGTCTTTGTTTAAATGAATTAAACTTATCTATTTAGACTTCAATACCTTAACTCTTCAAAATATGCCATGAGTTGAATTTTCTACTTTAAGAATAATGAAAGTCAGAAAGCTGGCATGAAATTAAGCTAATATTATATAATAAACCATATCTTTATGATTTTACTTTTTTTTTAACACAGGTGAAATATATCAAAAATATTTGTCTTTAAGAAACAAAAGTATTATTTTAGAATTTTTATATATGAATGAAATGATATTTATTGGTGATATACTAACAAAACAAAAAGTATGTTATTTAACATAAGATTCATGTTTTTATAATACCATACCACATTAAACAATGATTATCAGATCTTTATTAGATGTTTTTTCTTTAAGAATATGAAATTTTTCATGTCATACCTTGGCCTCATCACTAAAATAATATATGTAAGCAAAATAAGGGACTAAAGAGAGAGTAATATATCTGCTGGAATGGGCATATAATTTTTTTGAGTGCAGTGTTTGAAAACAGATTTTGAAAGTAATATTCTTAAACACATTAAAGTTTAGAGACCATCAGGGATAGACCATGCAATGGAAGTAACAACAGGACAGTAATAAGTTACATTAAGATCTTGCAAATTCTTCCACTTTTATTTCTTCCAGAGATTCCTACTTCTCATCTCTACCTCCCTCCCACCCTCACTTAAATTAGTTTCCTCAGACACCAATTTTGCGACATGGAAAAAAAAAAGACTAGAAAAAAATAGATGATGAAAAAAAGAAGCCCATCATACCCAGCTTCTACCTAATACAAAACCAAGCTGAAGGGGAGGGATTTCAAAGTGAAATCAAGACCTATCTCAAGACTCCTAAATGAAATGGATATTTAATAGTGCCTGGAGAAATGCTACCATGAATTGACCATACAGTGATGACATTTGCCTAAATCTCATCAAAAGTAAGATGAAGAACTAGCGTCATAAAATAAAATAAACATTAAGGTGTAAGGAGAAGAAAATTAAAGTCCTTTTATGATTACAGTGTAATACCAGTGCTTGTTTAAGTAAGAATTAGAAGAACTTCCTTGTATGAGGTATCATCCAAATATTTTTATATCTCATTTGAGAGTATGCGTGTGTGTATTTGCATGCTTACGTGCACTCATCCTGATAACTTTTGTCTCATTTGATATTGATTGCCATTTTATTATAGTTGAGATAAATCAGACTTAGAGATATTATGTAACTTGCCTAGGTCCAGGATTGCTAGATTTAGCAAATAAAAATATAAGTTAAATTCAAATTTTAGATATGAATTTTTTAATATAAAAGTATTTAGGATATTCTTATACTAAATAATTACCTATTCGTTACTGGAAATTCAAACGGAACTGGGTGTCCTTTACTTTACCTACCATCCCCATTTATATTATGCAGCTAATAAATGGCTGTCCCAGAATTTGAAATCAGATATGGAGGATCTGTATACACTTTTGTCCCTATAGCTGTACGGTCTCTTTCAGAGGAGAAAAACTGGCAGCTTGGTTGTTTCTTCATACGGTTAAATCTTCGGATCTTCTCCTACAGCTTTTGGCCTGTTGCATTTCCTGTATCACATGGTGAAATCCACCTTTGCCATCTCTCTATATGGTTCTTAGAGACCCAGTGGAATAACTCATCTCAAAGATGAGTTTCTGTGGTTGTGTTGATCATTTCCCTGATGTTAACAGCCACCAGATAATTTTGGCATTTTTTTTGAAATCAACACTATGCTTCCTGGTGTGTACCCCATTTGCATTTTTTCAAGCCTCTTTGTTTCTACTACCAGTCAGGTATTCTGGGCCAGTGGTTTTTCAAGCTGCTTTTGCAGACCAGAGCTTTTCTTGAAAGAGAAGTATTTTATTTGTAAAAATACAAAAATCTACTTTGTATAAGAAAAAAGTGCACAAAATATATTTGATGCATTCTATTTAATCATATGCTTTAGAATGAAAAAATAAACAGATGTGATACACTGTTTAGTTGTTCTGTTGGTATTCATCTTGTCTTTTGTGTGGTGTCCTTTTCTTAGTGTATATTATCAAGGTAAAATACACAATCAACAGGTAGGAAAACAGTAAATTCGAAGTTTTAAGAAACAAAAATAATTAAGAAAATCAGAAATTTTCTTCGGGAATTTTATTAATTTTCCTAGGGAACTTAAATAAAGTTTATAATACAGAAGTACAAAAAGCCTAGATTGTCAGGAAGTAGACTTATGAACAGCATGGGTTATTCAGCTTGATAAAGAAAATGTAAAACTACACACTTAGAGAAAGTCAGACTATCACTTAGAATCCTCTGGTGTACACAACATTAGACTATTTTCTTGGAAATGTTTCAGCTGAGAAACACTTGCCTCCAGAAGTTTTAATCAAAGGAGGATCACAAAACAGATTAAAATAACACACGTAAAAGTATAAAGGTATAGGCATATATCATATAAGCATGTGACACACTTTCTATGCACAAGTGCCCCAGACAAAATTGCATTTTTATTACACATTAATATAACAATGTGAAAAAGCTTTAAAAATAAACTAGTTGCACTGAGAAACAAAAGTGCTACGTATTTTAAAATATATATTTTTTAAAGGAATGGAATTCCTAAAGTGACTTGATAAATACAACAAGTGTAGCCATTTGGAACAATTTCGGGAAAGTAGTAAGCCTATAAATGAACTTTGGAAGTAGAGAAAGCCATGGATTAGAAAGGAAAAACAGCAATTTGATATATAAGGAGTGAGAAGAAGCAAAGGGAGCACGACAACATATGTTTACTTTGACTAGTGCAAAGCTATATTGAGAGACAATATGTCATGTGAATTATGGAGGGAAAAATTAGATATTTCATAAAGAGAAAATATTATGGATTACTAGCAGGGTGAGAAAATATTCTCCTGCTCCCGAGAAATCATTAAGAAGAATAAGGTAAGTGTAAATAGAAAAATTGTTTTGGTTAGATAATAGGAAGCAGTGGTGTGCTGATCTGGCTCTTCAGTACAAAAGAGCTAATCATTTACATGTTAGTATTTTTAAATTTGCACTATGGAAATCAGCCAATGCTACATGTCAAGGTTTTGTTTGCTTTTGCAGGGGGTGGGTTAACCAGCAGGCAACACAAATGCTTGTTACAACCAGAAATAAGTTTCCAAATAATGTTATAGAAAATATGTTTGGGAATGTTTTAAGAAAAAAATGCCATAAGTTTCTCCTTCTTAAATTATTTGTTACATTATTTAATAGGTCAAAAGTCAACACATAGTTTCCTTAGTAAAATTATATGTCCTAATTATTTCTGGAGGAATTTTTCCAATTTTTCTGGATTGATTTGTAATATATTCATAATGATATATTATGAATATGAATATATTAATCTATATGATAGGTCTTTTTTAAGATAACTCTAAAAGACTCTTCGATGTTTCTAAACAATGAGAAATAAAGCTAATTTTTATTTAATAAAGAGAAATTTCATTAAATGAATAAATAAAACAAAATGAATAAAATGCATAAGTGAATAAATGCATAAGAGTGAGATAGAAGGAACAAATCTATGTCAAAAAAGATATCTTCTAATTTTTAAAAAATGTCTCATTTTCCTTTTGTTTCATAAACATGTCAGTTTATGAAAATCTCACAGGCTCAAAATTTATGTTTGTTTGTCTTGGTGCTTTAAATGTTAATTATGTAATGATGTTTTATTAGATTAGGAAGAACTGGGCCACAAAGTACATAGTGCCAGAATTTTAAAATGTATTTGAAATCATATCCCTCAAGGTTAGCGATAAATAAAAATATAAGGCATAAAACGGCTTGTCATTACACACTACTGCTTCCTCAGGATTCACTTGCTTGAATAAATATCCCAAATGAATATACCATATAAAGCAAAATATTGCATTTGCTAAAATAAATACACATTCAAATGGGCACAGCTACAGATGGCTATAGCTCTTAGCGAAATAAATAGGGCTCAGTCTAGAATGAATGTAAGACATTGAAAGAGGCATAAAACAATTTTACAGAACATGATAAAATGAATACTGCACCATTTAAAACTGATTGACAGGTAATGAACTATAAAATCTATATTGAAACGAAAATGACAGAAAGAATAACACATGGCCTTATTCCTAAAGTCTCAGGGTTGAAAAATGGGAAATTTTCTAAACCACCAGCTCATAGAAATTAACCAAATTAAAAACTGATGAAAAAAATCTATGTGCTGTGATTGAATTAGCTAGTTCCTGAGAAAGGGAAGTGCAATGCAATTTAACTTTGAGGTATTAGAATTATATTCCTACTCATATCAGATTGAATTAGTAGTTGAAAATAAAATATTCTCTGAATATATGTGTGTTTATGTATGCATCCTTATGTTTCTAAATAATTCTTCATTTCCCAGAGAATTTAAACATATGTTAGGGATGTACAATTTGCATCTTAGCCTATCAGCATACCCACGCAGATCTTTTATTGCTAGTTTATAATTTATTAGTCTAAATGTTGTAGCCGTAACTAGAAAACATTGAGTTTTCTTGCTAGTTTTGATATGATTGTTCTACATTAAATTTTACCTGTGGTACTCACAAGAAGGATGCCTTTGTATCTACCTTTCTTTTTTCCTTATTAAAGGATCTGACAGGAAAAAAAAGAAAGGCAGGGTTCTCATGTGTAGTGGAAGGAAAGTCTGCACTAAAGTTTGCATTGAAACCTACCATTAAAAATGAAACTAAAAGTAAATTTATAAATGATACAGTATTTATGAAGTTATAATTATGTAAATATATTACAACCCCATTTCAAGATACAAAAACACATGACTTAGCTCTCATTTATTGATAACTTATTTGCCTACATTATGGGCTGAATATTTGTGTCACTCCCAAATTTATATGTTGAAACTCCACCCCCAATGTGATGGTATTAGGATGTGGAACTTAAGGAAATTATAGATTATACAGGTGAATCTCTCAGGAATGGGATTAGTGCCCTTATAATGGGCGGAAGATGCCAGAATTCTATCAATTACGTGAAGATACAACTAGAAGACATAATTTATGAACCAAAGGGCAAACCCTCATCAGACAAAAACTCTGCCTCAGTATTGGAATTTCCCCCAGGACTCTGATAAATACATTTCTATTGGTCATAAGTCACCCAGTTTATGATATTTTGTTACAGCAGCCCACATGGATTAAGAAAGCCAGGTTCTACTTTAGAAACTTTATGTAAATTAAAATGATTTAATTTCCTACTGGACCCTAACAAGACATGCAACACTATTATTCCTGATTTACTAATCACAATCCTACAGATGCTAAGCAAATTTTCAAAATGTGCACAGGTAATAAGTGGACACAGCCAAGATTCAAACCTGGTACCCTTACTCGCAAACATGGGTTTTTGTAACCAATACACAAGTATTTTTTGGAACATCCATATGTGCTAATTGTATATCTAAATACCTTAGATGGAAGTTTATTACTTGAGTTCTGTTAAATATCAATCTTTAGCCCAAGGCCTAGATCAATAGATATGTAATTAACACTGGATGCTAATTCTTAAATATAAAGAAGGAATTAGTGCTAAGAACATTATTGAAGGGCATACTTCAAATAAACTTGTTGAAATAAGAGAATGTAATCTATAATGATTACACAGATTGGAGAACTGTCTAATGTATCTTAATAAAGCTCAACTGATTTTTATCTTATTGCCCCTTTACTTACAATAACTCATCAATTTCTTTATGCTCATTAAAGCATAAATTTCTTTCTGTTATCTATAGTCACTGGAAATGTCGAGGTCCACTCAGAGTGTAAAGCAGAGACTCTAAGGTTTCTAAACAGTTACTTTTAAATATATTGGTTTCAAGGTGGTCTATAAATCCTCTGAAAATTTGCACATATATATGTGTATATGTGTTAGTCTATAGAAAAAAAATGTGGCTTTTTTTAGAGCACTGAGCCAATATTTTTGTATATATAACTCAATTTTTCTTCTAAATTCTTACAATTCTATGGTTGTCAAGAAGATGATAGAGAGTGGAAAAAGAGAAAAAAGGAGAGCTTAGCAACCAAGATTGTATAATGGTTAAAATAAAATAACATGTTTGAGAGAGAGGCTACAGTTTTGAATCTTGACCATGGCCACTAATTACCTATGTGAAGTTGGACAAGTATGCTACATTTTCTGTACTCTAGGTTTGTCATCAGTGAGTTGGGGAAAACAGCAGTACATTGGGGTGCCATATGAAATTAAATAATTTTACTATAAATAAATCTTACAGAGTTATAAAATCTCAGTTTGAGTCTTATGTCTTAGTTACTGTGTGACCTTGAAAAACTAAATTAATTTATGTTTCTAAAATTCAGGTCAGTGGAGTTTAAATTGGTAAAAAATAATGACTCTTCTAATTATCTATGGCAATATAACAAACCATCTCAAACTTAGTAGCTTGAAACAATAAATATTAATTCTGCTATTTAGGCAGGGTTCAATTGAAACAGCTCTTTTCTCCTTCACAGATCTTGAACTGCTGATTGTGACTCAATTGCTTGGGCTGAAAGCATGTCAAGGCTCCCGGCCTCTTGTATCTGGTAGTTGATGTTGATTGTCCTATGGAATCTTAATTGGACTATCAATAGAAATACCTACATGTAGGCTCTCCATGTGACTTGACTGCCTTACAGCATAGTGGTTGGGATCCAAGAATAAGAATCCAAAGAAAACTAGGCAGACACTATATTGCTCTTTGTCCTAATCTCAGAAATCATATGATATCATATCTGCCATAATCACAAGCACATTCAAATGCAAGAGGAGGGAACTTGGATCCAACTACACGAGAGAAATGTCAAAGTCACAGAGTAAGAAGAGCATGTTGGGCATACAATCAACCATAGCTATCTAGCACATTGGGCTGTTGCCAGAATAAAATGGAACAATATATATGAAAATGTGGTGCAATATTTTAATTTCAGTAATCAATTTAAGTCATAATCATATATGACTTATATTACAACTTTTTTTACAAATAAAAAGCATTATAGCTATATGTTATCATTATCCAGAGTAAGGACAAAAAATAAAATTTCAGCAACGTTGATTAATTTGAATACTTTGCTGTAACTTTGAATTTCACTAGAGCTTAGATGGAAAATACTGTAAAATTGTAAAAGGAGGCACAAGTGTGATGCATTTTAGAATATTAAAAACATTGTTGAGAATATTTAATTTATATATCCCCATACATATATATGAGAATTAGGCTATTTTGAAAATTAGCTATTGTACTTTTCATATTTTAAAGGTTAGAAACTCTTTAACCTTAGAATCATAGAAAAATAGCCCTGATAGAAGAATTTTCAACAAATTGATGGAATGCCAGATGCAGAAGGAAAAATGTTTCCTCATGCTGAGTGAAAATCACTTTATGATATATACAGCAAAAATTTCCCTTAAGAATAAAGACAAAATAAAAGCTAACAAAATTTGAGTCCTGCCAAAAGGAATTTTTAAATATATTAGGTTATATATTTTTGAAATTTACAGCATAATGTTATGGGATACATATCAATCTTCTCACATAGTTACTTTATTTATGATAAAAGCAGCTAAAATTGAAAATCTACTTATCTATCAAAAATTTCCAATATAATAAAATTTCATTAAGTATAGTCTTCCTATTGTACATTAGATCTCTACACCTGTTCATCCTACATATCCGCAAACCCTTTTAAAGGAAATTCTTATAGATAGTTTGTATCTTTAATATTTTTCTATGTCTGGCTTATTTTACTTACCATAATGCCCTCCAGGCCTAACTGCATTGTGGCAAATGACAAATTTCCTTTTTTACGGTTGAATATTATTCCATTCTATATGTATAACACATTTTATTTGTCCATTCTTTCAGCAACAGATACTTACGTTATGTCTATAACTTGGCTATTATGAATAATGCTGCAATAAACGCAGGTATCTTTGTGAGGTGGCGGTTTTGTCTCCTTTGTGTATATACCCAGAAGAGGGATTGCTGGGTCACATGGTAGTTCTATTTTTAATTTCTTTAGGAACCTCCATATTGATCTCCATAATGGTCATACCAAACTATATTTTCACCAGCAGTGTACATAACTCATGTTCATGAATCAAAATAATTAACATTGTTAAAATATCTATACTACCCAAAGTAACATACATATTTGACACAACCATTATCAAAATTGCAATACTATTCATAATAGAAACAGAAGAAACAATAATAAAATTTGCATAGAACCACAAATTAAAAAAAACAGGTCAGGTGGGGTGGCTTATGCCTATAATCTTGGCATTTGGTATGCCAAGACAGGAGGATTGCTTTAGGTCATGAGTTTGAGACTAGCCTGGCCAACTTAGTGAGAGTCCACCTCTGTTGAAAACAGAAAAACTTAGCTTGGTGTGGTGGTGTACATTGGTAGTCCTAGCTACATGGGAGACTAAGGCGGGAGGATTACTACAGTTATCAGGAGATCAAGGCTGCAGTGAGCCATAATTGTGCCATTGCACTCCAGCCTTACTCAGCAGAGTAAGAATCTGTTGAGACTCAAAAGAAAAACAAACAAAACAAAATAAAACACCAAAACCCAAATAGCCAAAGCATGCTGAGAAAGTAAAACAAACTGGAGGCATCATACTTCCTGATTTAAAATTATGTTACAAACTTATAGTAATCAAAACACTATCATAATATGATACTGGCATAAAAACAAAAACATAAATCAATGAAATAGAATGAAGAGCCCAGAAATAAATCCAAACATATACAGCCAACTAATTTTCCTAAATGGCACTAAGAACATGCAATGGGGAATCTTCAGTAAAAGGTACTGGGAAAACTGGATTTTCAAAAGAATGAACCTAGACCTTTATCTTACACCATCCACAAAAACAACTCAAAATAAATAAAAGATCTAAATGTAAGACCTGAAATCACAAAGTTGACATAAGACCTGAAATCACAAAAAAATCTTAGAAGATAACATGGAAAAAGCTTATAGACATTGGCCTCAAAAATGATTTTTTGGATATCACACCAAAAGCTTAGGCTACAAAAACAAAAACAAATAAATGAGACTATATCAAACTAAAAAGCTTCTGCACAGCAAAGGAAACAAGAAACAAAATGAAAGGGCAACCTATGGACTGAAAAAAAAAAAAGATTTGCAAATCTGCTATCTCGGGTTAATATCCGAAATGTATAAAGAACTCTTACAACTCAATACCAGAAAATCAAATAACCTGATTTTAAAAATGAACAAAGAATCTGAATAAGCTCTAAAGAAGACATACAAATGGCTAACAGATGTATGAGAATCATCAGGGAAATGGAAATTAAAACCTCTATAAGGTATTGCCTCACACCCCTTAGGACTTTTAGAAAGGCTATTATCAAAAATACAACAGATTACAAATGTTGGACAAAAGTGACTTTCTAAAAGCTATACTTCAAGCAGAATGAAAAGTATCTAGAATAGAAGATCTGAGGCTTTAGAAGGAATGATAGCAAAGATAAAAAGCATGTGGGTATGTATACATTTTTAAAACCACAAACCAAAAATACAACTATATATATTCTGTAGGCTAAAAACAAATACAGAATTAAAATATTTGAATATAGTAATAAAAAAGTGTTGAATTGGAAAAGGATAACAAATTTTTATGTACTTTAAACAGGTATCGGCAAATTTTTCCCTTAAAGGTTTTGTAGTCTAAGAGGCAAAAGAAAATGTAGGTACCTATAAAAAAAGAAATGACCCATTTCTATAATTGTTTTAATTGATATAGTTTAAAATATAATAATGATTGAAGACTTTTTCTGCAAATCAGATCTACTAATGACAAGAATGAACATTTGGGAATGAGGATGACAATTTGTTTAATTACAGTTCAAAGTTACCATTCTCTGTCACTGGAATTGATTTCAAATATGCTTCTGTTACTGCTGATGTATAATGAGATTTTATATATTTTACATTTGAAAATATCTTTTCACACAAATACATGGTGCCAAATAAGGGTATCAACAAGTGAGCCACTTGGAAACCTACTCTGGTTACTGCCTCATTTTTTATTCTGCTATGATAAGATAATCTATTTTAAATTTTTGAATATTTAAGATTGTTGCTTTCTTGGGGTTGAGGATATTTTGATGGCTTCCTAGTATTATAATGTTGATGTATATTTCATTGGTTTGGCACAGCTATAATTTTACATTGAATAATAAACACAGTATGTTGACTTTGATTTGATAACAAATACTTCACTCTCTACTGTGTCTAAATGTTAAGGCAATTGAAGTTGACTTTTCCTGTTTAGACATGATGGGTGTGTACTAGTATTAAAAAATAAAAGTAAAATGCCCCAGTACAGAAATACATGTGGTACTCAAAAAGCTTTAGACTTATGATTGCATCAATAATATCAATTTCTCATGTGATGAACTTTATTTTACTTTGACTTTTTCTATTTAATTAAAAATGTAAAACTCATTCTTAGGTAACAGTTTGTACATAAAAGATATGACCAATAAAGCAGAATAATAAAAAGCACAAAATCAGTAGAGATAAATAAAATTATCTTGATAATCAAAATTAATGAAAATCAGCTCACCCTCTAATTGAAAAGCAAAGTCATTTACGTTGTATTTTATAATAGCCAATAAAATGTCATTTTTAGGAAAACTCCTAAAAATAATTAAAATATTTTACAAACTATTTCAGAATAGAAATAAGGAAACACTGTCCAAAATGTATTGTGAAGTCTGTGTAATTTTTACTCCAAAACCCCATGAGGACTATACAATGAATGTTTCAAAAATCCAAATGCAAATTAAAATTACAATAAGATATCGCTACAGATTTATTAGAGTACCTAACATCCAAAACACAGATAATACCAAATGTGGGCAAGGATATGTAGCTACAGGAAGTTTTTCATCCACTGGCGGTAGAAACGCAAAATGGTACAGCCACTTTGGAAGATAGCTTGGCAACTCCTTATAAAACTAAACATACTCTTACCAAGCTATCCAGCAATTACACTTTTTTGTATTTACCCAAATGAGCTGAAAACCACAAAATAAATCCTATACATGAACGTTTATAGCAGCAGTATTAATAGTTGCCAAAACTTGGAAGCAACCAAGATGCCCTACAACAGATAAATAGATAAACTGTTATTATACATAACACTAAAATATTATTCAGCACTAAAATTGAAAAATATTTATACTCAAATATTATTCAGCACCATAAAAAGGAACTATCAATTCATAAAAAGGCATGGAGGAACCCCAAATGCAAATTACAAAATGAGAAAAGTCAAAGAAAAGCCTATAAATATGCAAATTCAACTACACAACATTGTGGAAATGGCAAAAATATGGAAACAATAAAAAGATAGGTGGTTAACAGGATTGAGAGGCAGGAGGAATGTCTAGGTAGAGCACAGGAGATTTTTAGAGCAGTGAACCTATCCTATATGACACTATAAATGTGAATACATGTCACTATACATTTTTCAAAACTCCTAAAAATACAACAGAATGAACCCTAATGTCAACTAAAAATTAGGGACTTTGGGTTCATCAATTGTAACACATATAGTACTCTGACGTGGGATGTTGATGGTAGGGGAGGTATCTATTTGTGTAGGGAAGAAACAGATGGGAACTCTGTAATTTTGTCTGAAATTTTCTATGAACCTAAAATGCTTTAAAAAAAATAAAATCTGTAATTTTGAAAAACAAAAATAAATCTTCATAGTCATTGTGAGCACAATGAAAAATTTCTAAGCAAAACATAGTTATATTATATGAAGAAACGATGGTAATAATAAGGCAAATGTACTCTGATGAATAAAAATTTATCCCAGAAATATAATGTGTTTAACATTAGAAAATAAATAAATGTAATTTGTGATGGTAAATAGATTGATTAGCTGATTTTCCTCTTTTAATGAAAATCAATTAATTACCAAATAAATTCAGCGAATGAATGCTTGTAAAATTCAATGTTTAATTATGATAAATGTGTGGATGGGCTGGGGTTGAAGCTAATGTTGGTTAAAGGATATAAAATTTCAGTTAGATACAAGGAATAATTTCAAGAGCTCTACTGTACAACATGACTATGGTTAATAATATTCTTGACAAATGTTGGGAGAGTGGATATAAAGTACTCTCACCACAAAAATGATGACTATGTAAAGTGATTCAAATGCTGATTGGCAAGATTTGGTCACTTTCCAATAGTATATGTGCTTCAAAATATCATGTTGTATATGGTATATACATACAATTTTGTCTGTCAATTAAAATAAACAAATGAAAATACATAAAAATAATTACAATAATGATTGTTATTATTATAAAAGTAGAATCGATTATTTGAAGTGAAACTAGAATTAAAGATTACCTCTTCCAAAAAAGAAAGAGGTTGTAAAATTCCCTACTATTAGTTGTTGGCTGAATGCTATACAATGGAACATTTTATAAACTCTTAGTGGGAGAATACATTGGTTCATCACTCTTATTTCTTTTCTCCAAATTGAAGATATTCATATTTCTTATCTACTATAATCCAGTCCTAGACTTTTATACATATATCTTGGAGGCATATAAACTTGGAAAAATACATAATAAAATCATACAATATCTACTCTTTTTTTCTGCCTTTCTTTAATACTTACCTTGATAATCTTTTATATTGTTGTATATACCAGTAGTTTGTTCTTTGTAACTGCCAAATAGTATTTCATTTTATTATTACACCATGATTTATTTTTAAAAATCCTATAAGGTGGCTTTTTCTATTTTTGGCTATAATGAATTAAGCTGCCGCAAATATTTTAGAAGTGATTTTATGGACATATGCTCTTATTTCTCTTAGACATGTACTTAGGAGTGGAATTGCTGGATTTTAAGATGAGAATGTGTTTAACTTTATAGATAATGCCAAACAATTTTTTGAATTAATATATTATTTTAAATTCCCAGCAACAATATATGTTGATTTTGTTTAGTTATGTTTAGTATCTTCATATGTATTCCCTTCACTGGAACAAGTATCCTTCTTCAGAAGTGGCCAAGGATGTCAGGTCACGCTCTTCCAGAGAACAAAGCCATCAACTGTTTAGAATAATGGAATGAGGAGCTATTCCAGAACACTGGCTTAATCAGTCAACTCTTCTTCTTCCATGGTAGATTGTAACATTTGCCCAGAGGAATTCCAGAATTGCTACGAACCATGACTTATGTGTCTGGCATTGGTAAGAGGCTTGCCCAAGATTTGCTTTGGCTAATGGGAACTCTCTGGTAATGTCAACCATTAGCAGGTTCTTGTTGAATATTCTTGCACAGTTGGGATTGCCTTTTACACTTTAATAATCCTCAAGAGAAGAACATAACCCAGATAGTCATCTCTCTTTTAAATGTAATCTCAAAATAATACATATATAGAAAAACTAAATCCAAAATGCAGCCAGAAGCCTGGAGCACAAAATTAGTACCTGAATTTACACTGCCCAGCTTTGACTCTCATAAATTAACTAAAACATAGCCAACATAAAACCCTGGACAGGAGAACAAATGTTATTATATTCTCCTGAGTTGGGGGATAGTTTTTTATACAGTCTCACTGTGATAATAGCTAATCTTAAAGATCTGATAGTTAGATGAAGGGGAGACAAGAGTTAATGATATCAATAGCCTATCTATTCAATAAGAGATATGTATGGAGTACTGCAGGAATACAAAGAAGGGGAATTAAACAAAAATGGCACAAAGTAGATGTAAGAGTCAGAGAACGTGTTCTACAGGAGGTAAATCTTTATAACAGGCAGGAGATGTACCTAGCCTAATGTATATGAGTTGTTTTTGTTTGTTTGATTTTGCCAGAACAAAGGAACAGGTTGAGTAAGGCATGAAGTAATAAAGGACAAGTCACATTTGAGGAGCTCCAGGCAGTTTAATTCTACAGGAATAAAAGGGTACTTAAGGGAGAATGAGCGGAAATAAGATTGGATAGTAAAACAGTAAACAGATTATAAAGGGCCTTACATAAAATGAATAGATTTTTAACGGCATTGTGCTCCCTTTTGTGACTTCCCAATGAGAGGGCCAGCTCTAGAATCTAAAAACCTAATAGATCATGTATGACGCTGACAGATAATGAGTCACTCCTGATAAATAAGTGACTGGTGTTTCAATGGCATCCTTGATAGAGTCAATGATATATATGTTTTCCGATACAGATGATTCTTCAAGTTTCTCATCACTATGGGAGGACCACAACATTTTTTCCTCTTTAAAATACAGCTTGCTTGGTTTTAGAGTAATAAATATTGCTCTAGAAAGTTGCTTTTGGAAAGCAAGGACTTTAACTTTTCCATAATTGAACTATTATAATTTCAATTAGAATTGTTGCTTAATATGCTTACTGACCTATTTAAAGTAATTTTTGTTTGTTTGTTTCATTTTGCCAGAACAAGGGAACAGATTAAGGCATGAAGTAATAAAGGAAACGTCATATTTAAGTAATTTTAAATTACTTTAAATAGTTTAAATAATTTGAAATTACTTTAAATTATTTTAAATTTTAAATCCAGATAAATGTGAGTTCAAATTCTGGCTTTTCCACCTAAGTCTACCTCTGCAAGTAATTTCCCTTTTTGCTTTGGTTTCCTTTACCTTTAAAAAAGAGATATTATAATTCCTATTTTTAGTGGAGGTGAAAACCTTTCATGAAATGATACCATAAAATGCTGAGTACAGTACCTGGCATCTAGAAGGCATTTAATTAATGGTTGCCATTATTATCATTGCTGTACAAATTCTCCACTCCATTACTCTTGCTGATGCCCAAACTTGGTGAAGTCTACACAACCACAAATGGAGGCACATTTGTCACCTTTTGTCAGGAAAGATTTAATAACATTCTAGCCAGAGACATAAGATTAGTTTGCTTCTGATTATTTTTAATATGGTTCAGCTGTGCCACCTCTAAGGTGCTCATTAGATATACTGTCTCATCAGTTGCTATAGATATCACACTAAGAGAGATTATTTTTCATTCTTGCCTTTACCTCATCCCCTCTTTTGCTCTTTCATGCCCTGCATAAAAGAGGGAATTTGCTCTACTCTTAAAAAAAATTGATGAGAGTCCTCTACCTCTTTGTTCTCACAGGGAAGAGAATTGGCCTTATCATATAGCAAGATAGTGCTACATTCCAAATGCTTAAGCTTAATTCACTCATTAGTGAGAAATGTTATACCTGGAAAAAGATAATGGAGATCTAATGAATATGCTATGAAGCTTCACAGTAGAGCATTCCTTTTACAAATAAATAATTAGATGAATAAATTAGATTTTAAGCACTGATCTACCTGTATACTCCAAAGAATATGTAATTAGCAACGTAAGGAGTGGGACAGACATATTTATTAGAAGCCAATGAGTATTGACATGTTAATCATCTAAAACTATTTTAAAATCTATCATTGTTAGGAAGTGTACAAAGCTGATTGAGCAAACCAATTTAGATAAATGCATCAGATAAATAATGCTACACTTATGGAAAATATACGACGTACTCCAGTTTTTAGGTTAACTTGACATTTTAAAACCATGGCAAAAAGATGGTAAAAATTATGTGGCAATGAGTCATTTACATTCGAGTGTATTCTTCTTTTAAATACTAGCAGCTAATCACCTCATCATCATCATATGATTACTAATAGGTAATCATCGTCATTTGGTGATTATCTGTTAGTGTTTAAAAGAAGAATATACTCTTGGTAACATGATATTTCAATGTTGTCCTGGGTGATATAGGGAAATAGGCTATATCCTTTAGCTAGGAAATAACTGAAAACAGAGAATAGTAGATGCTTGTCATGGGATATTTGTCTGTCCAGGCTCCCATAATGGAATACCACAGACTTGGGTGGCTTAAACAACAGAAATTTACTTTCTCTCATTTCTGAAGGCTAGAAGTTCAAGATCACATGCCAGTAGGATTGGCTTCAGGTGAGGACTCTTCTCGCTTACAGACTCCTCCTCACTGTCTCCTCACATAATCTTTTCTCTGTGTATGCATACTCCTGGTATCTCTTTCTTTTCTTACAAAGATACTAGTCCTATTGGATTAGGACCCCACTCTGATGAGCACATTTAATTGTAATTACTCCCTATCTCCAAATACAGTGACATTGGGAGTTAGGGCTTCACCATATAAATGGGGGGAGGGGTATAATTTATTCCATAAAACATGAATATTCAAAATAACCAAATAAATATAAATAGCCTACTTTTATTATCTCAAGAAATTGACATAAAACAAAAGCTAACTGGAGAATATGCATGTGAATAAGATCTAAAACAAAAATTAGCCACATTTGGAACCAGACATTTTACTTACAGATGATTAAAATTTGCTGGCAAGCTGTTTATTTTCACTTTTGCTTGGAAAAATGACATCTATTTTTAGTTCTAATAGAGCAATAAATCCTAGATTAATTATTAACTGTATGAACCTCTGGGATATCAACCTGTCTACACATTTCACAGATTGGTGAGATGAGTCCACAGGAATCCTATTTACATAAGGATCTAAGGAGTCTCTTGGGAGAAAACACATTAGAAGAGAACAAGTCATGGAACATAAGCTTAATCACTGAAAAGAAAAACAAATCATCTTATCTTTTTAGAGGAAGCATATTTCAATCAGAATTATCTATCCAACTAGCCATTTATGAACATATGTTTGCAGTTTATGGCATATTTCACACACAAAAAACTGAAGGTACTGAAACAAAACGAGCACTTATTTCCTCTATCCAAGTGTCACAAATAATTGGAAAGTAGTCACTTTCTTCCAATTTCTTAACATTTGACTATATAGCATTAGCTTCATGAGGACTCCAGAGTATATGTAATGGGATAGCTATGCCCAGTACATAGTAGGAATCAGGGGTCATACGGAGAAAACAGAGAAAACCATGATAACTTTGGAAAAGGTAAGCACCTGGTATAATTTCTAGTAATATTCAGTGGCAATAGAAATTTTTCTCAGCACAAGGGCCAGCATATCTTAGGAAATTCTGATATCAGCAGGTGTAATCTCAGAGGAGGAGAAATAAAATCACAGGTGCCAGTGATAAATAATTTCAGACATCTGTAGTTATATAGCAAATGTCAAAGTTTGTCAGATAGTTCTCATTGTACCTAATTGACAGGGCACTTATTAATATACCCCATTGCAATTTTCAATCTTTTTCATTTTGCTTAAAAATTATTTTTAACCAATCCTATGAACAGAAAAATTTGGAATCTGGAGCAGTGCCTTTAACGGTAAGGATAGAGTGAGCTAAAGGTAAATTGTACTTTATTAAATTATTGCATCAAATATTGCATTGTACTGTAGTTTACGTACTAAAAAATGTAAGGCACTCTCAGCTACGTTAACTGGATAATTAGTAACTTCTGCTAAAACTGATAATGGTACAACTGAACAGAAATTTCTAAAGTTGCATAATTACTTCATGTACATATCTGAGCTAATATACTTTCCTACAGAAACTTCAGTCGTAGTGTATTTCTGTATTTGGATCTATTAAGAAAGATACAGTATTTCTCTGGGGGTGGGGGTTTGTGACAATAACTGGAGTCAGTATTGTTCTCTGGACAGAAGTCAGTATTGTTCACTGCTCATTTCCATGGGTTAGCTCTGGGAACATCGGTTAGAAACTTGACAGCAGAAAAAAGACAGAGAGGACATCAGACACTCCAGATAAAATTAGAATTAGATTTTTTCATTACTTTAGATTTATAACAGGAATCTAGGGCCCAAATTGATTTTATTTCTGAGAATAATTTCTTAGTATATTAGCTTACAGAATTAAAGGTAAAAGTTATATTATATCTGGGAATTCTCCTGATTATGTTACTAGAATCACATTTGTATCTGGCACCTACCACTATTATCTGGCACTAGACTTTTTCTGTAAAAACCAAAGAAATTAAGTGTTTATGCAGTATTAAATGTTAGATTAGTCTTTCAACCTCAGCAGTACTGATATTTGGAATTGATCATTCTTTTTGTAGGGAGCTGTTCTATACATTTCAGGATTTCTAGCAGCATCCTTGACCTGTACGCACAGGATACAATAGTATAACCTTCTACCCACACAATATTTCTGGATAGTTTCACATCTACCTAAGGTAGAAGAGAGAAAGAAGGAAAAAATTGCCCCATGTTGAGAAAGGCTGCCTTAGAATAACATCATTAATTTATTGAAATGGGATTCCATGTGCATGTTATCATGGAAGCAAAATTTAGAAGTCACATATAACCTCACTTGTATAGACACAGCCTCACTGTCTGGGCTTAAAGCCAGAAGTAGAATTAAGTATCTCCCAATTCCCTAAGACAATCAAGAAACACATTTTTCTACCTCCCTTCTCTCTACCCTGACACCATTTCTTTTGGACAATTAAACTATAGTACTTTAAGCTCCTTAGAGGAAAGCTGCTGTGTAAATGCAAAGTAATAATGGATAGTGGCTGGCCAACTAAATGAAAGAAACTATACTAAAAAGCTAACTCTCTAAATTAAGAAGTCCAT
Source organism: Cacajao melanocephalus (assembly GCA_963573385.1). Lineage (NCBI taxonomy): Eukaryota > Metazoa > Chordata > Mammalia > Primates > Pitheciidae > Cacajao > Cacajao melanocephalus. The sequence goes on along the minus strand of CAUYLG010053456.1, from coordinate 8,547 downwards.
GCTCACAAATGAATATTCATGGACATATATTCATACTAATATACTGAAGTAATATCAGATTCCTGCTAGCAGATTAATTTGAAACAGAGAGACATCTATTTTTGAAACTAGAAACATTGATCTTGTGATGATGATCTATAACAATAACTGTGTTTCTTCCATAGAAGGTGAATGATATAATAATTTTAAAATGATGAATGCTGATCATGTGGAGATATGCATGCTTATTATGTGGCTTATTTTAATGGAATTTTCCCCCTAAGGGTCCCAGTAGTAGGCAACAAATTTATAAGAAATGGTTGTTCTTCCATTACTTTTATCACAGAAAACACAGTCACTGACTATACTTCAGCACCATCATAAATGTTCAAATACTAATATATTGCTGCCCAGTAGGAATTTAAGAGGTTGATGATGAAATACACATTGTTTAATGGAAAGTTTCATTACTTCCAAGGAGAAAGTATAATACAGTTATGTCTCCCCTGAAAAGAACAACCGTATTTAGTTAATTGCTGAATTGTAGGCTTGATTTCACTGTGAAAGGTAATGGGATAAATAGTTAATTATACTATAAATTTATCTAGTTAATTTATTTGATAATATACCTGAGTGGAATAGCTGACTTAAGGCTAATACCTTAATTCTGATGAAATTTAATAATAAATAACATCAATTTGGAACAAAAGGCTAAGTGAGCTCATAAGCAATTCTCCTATGTCTGCCAGCCCTCTATCTCCCCATCACTCATAGATTCTTTTTACAAATCATTGAGCCTGTCTGACTTGATCACATCCCAGACTCTTCACCTTATTTACTCATTTACTTGTAATAATCATTTAGCTTGGAAGACCCCAATTCATTTTTAATAACCTTTTATTCATCCTTTAAAATTCACTGCCCTAGATTTTATTTCCTCTGTGAAACTTACTTTACTCTCTTAAGTACATTGAGTCTCCCCTCCAGTGGCTTGCTCCTCCCTTTGTTGATCAGCCACCTCATTGTAAAGCAGTTTATCAGGTCACATCCTTGCCCCTCTGAGAATCTGAGCTCTTTAATGGCAGGACACCTTCTTTTGCTGACATTTGCTTATTTAACACAGTGAATTCACAGAGCAGATGCCATACAGATACTGGTTGAATAAATGAGTGAATTAATTTAAACTACTATATAGTTTAAATTTACTTTTGCAGAATATATTATTTGAAATTAACATATATATTTATTTACTTGTTTCTTATCTGTATTCTTTGTCCTCTAGCTGCAACATTATTCCCTTTGTGTTTCTGGAGGGAAAAAAACCTTGCCTGTCTTTTACTTTATTGATATTCTCATTCTCAAACCTAGAAGTTGCACAATGCATATTTATTGAGGGGACAATCACATTGTTTAATCTTGATAGTACTGTGGAATGGGTAGCTCATTTGAAAATAAACTAAACTTTTCATCACAGAGGACACTTTGGTAATATTTTCAATGCCTGTTATAATACTAGGACTGTGCAAATGCTTTATAAATAAATTAACAGGGTGATTTGGACTGAAGTCTACTCATGGATCTTTTTGATGTAATTCTTACAAAAATGCCCTATATCAAAATGTATGTTATTATTTCAAGGCAGTAGGCAATGCAGGTCAAGAGAATGTGTATAGGTTGAAAAGAAAACAATTATTTGGTCCGGGTGTAACTGGAAGTCTTTGAGAGAAAAAAGAACTGATAGGCAAGAAGGGTTGAAGGTAAGAGTAAAGGAGAAGATGACATATGATAAGCTTTTAGATGGAGGGAGAAGGAATTAGGACAAAAACACAGGTGAAGTTTTGAATCTGAAAAAGAAGAGAGTGATGTCATCTAAAACAATGTATACCCTCTTTCTGGGTGCCTGAGTGTTCTATTTGTCTTATGTTAAAGCTCAGAGTCTTTGAACAAACCCTGCAGGGCCCTGATTGTCTAGCCCCAGCCTGGCTCTACACTTCAGCCTATCATGTCCTGAACTTCATCTATGTGATCTTTCTTGAGTTCTGAAATGTCCTCAGGGCCTTCACACATGCTGTTTTCTTTGCTGGTAACCATCATACTCATCTTCCTTTCCTCTTTGTCTTCTATCCAGATCTTGCCTTAGATAACACGTCAAGAAAAACTTTTCTAACTTTTACACTAGGTTAGAAATTAGCAAATTATAGATACCTTACAAGTTATTATATGACATTAATATCTGCCTTGCCCACTGGACTATAATTCCATGCTTTCAGACACAGAATCTGTATTTTTTGTTATTATGTCTCCAACTCCCAGGAAAGTATTTGCTGTAAATTTTTTGTTGAATTGATGCATAAACATGTGGTCAGATGAGAAAGAATGGAACATAAAGCAATATAGAAATATTTATTGGCAGAAAGAAAAGCAGATGCATTACATATTAGATATGTTCTTTTCATGGTGAAATATCAAGGCAGAGTTAAAATTTTCAGGAAAATAAAATAGTTTCACAACAGGCAAGGGAAAATGTTCAATAGGGAATAAAAAAGACTCAATTAAGGTTTTTTTTTTCCTTTCAAGATGGCTGACTAGGGAGATTGCATGTCAGTTCCCCTAAGAAAAAAAGATCAAGGTTACTGGTGAATAGGCATCTGAATGGCTGAGAGAGGAGAGCCAGGACCTGTTGGAGTCCCCAGAGGAAGAAGCTAGAGAACAGAAAAGGAAAGCAGTAGGTCTGGCAGAGATTGAACTGCAAGGAACTTGGGAGTCTTGCAGAAAGGGTAAGTGGGAGTGCTTCTCTGCTCCCCTATTCCTACGACAATTGCTGACTGCCAAACTGTGGAGTCCCTCTGCTCTCCTGATCCAGGACAAGGGTATTATTGGTAGAGATTTGGGAAAGTCCTGAGGACAGAATACTAGGTGAGCAGCTCATGCAGGTGAGCCCACACTCCCCTCAGGCCTGAACTAAGACAGTAGGTGCATACTGGTCATACACTTATGTTGGGCCACTGTCCTGCCTGGGGACCCTAAGTCCTCAAGTCACTGCACTACCAATCCCCCATAAACATACACTACAAACCACTCTGACTTTGGCAAGCACAGGGGACTAGCAGGTCCCTGGGGAGCTGCAGAAGCCCTATATATATATATATATAACCCTTGGTGTGAGCCATCCCTAATGGGAAGGGGATGCAGCATAACCCACCAGAGTCTTAAGACAAAGGAAATGTGGGTGCAGCATCAGTCACTGAAGGGGGTGGCACTAGTGGCTGGGAACAGTCATAGAGAGGGCATCATCTTCCTCCTACCCCACCCACTGTTGCAGACACAGCAGTGGTTCTACTCACTGGAGGCCGTCACATGTGCCCCTGGAGAGAGGGCTTTTCCTGGCAGCTCTTCTTCTGCTGAAAGTGAGCTCGTGCCCATTGGGCTTGCACAGAAGGTGGGGCCCAAGTCCCCCACACTACACAGAGTGGCAGCGTCCTGGCAATAGAGGACAGACAAGCCAGAGTTGTCTACTCTGGGCTTGAGGAATGGCCCCCAGCCTATTTTGGTGGTAGCCACCAAAATAGGCTGGGGGTGTATCCATGCTCCACAGCTGTCCTGAAGCCAGGAACTAAGTCTATATGAACTGAAGGTAATGAGCCTTGTGACAGCCATGTTAGGGAAGTGAATCTTATTCCTGCTCGCTCAAGATGAAGAGCTGGTCATCCCCATTGCCCCTTCCCCTGAGATCTCAGCAGACCCCAAAACAATCTTCCCCTGATACTTCCCGCTTCCATGGTCAGAGCGGGTGCTTCCACTAATCCTCAGCCTATCTGAGGGTGAGAGACTCTTACTCCACCTACTGGACTGGAGCCTGAACTGTACCATCAAAAAAACCAAAAAACAACAAAAAAAACTTTGCTGCTAGGACTCAGTGCTAGTGTATGAGATAAGCTACCTGAGACTGCCACTCTCTCAGCCCTGCAGGAGAAAGTGTGTTGTTCCTATGTCCAACACATCACTATAATAAGCAGCATCTGAGAAAACCACTGCACAGAAGCTATCCATGACCAGGGAATTTATATAGAGTTATGATACTCTGAAAGCACCCAGAAACAGAGCTAAACAATAATATACTGTCATACCCTCAAGGGGAAAAAAAAGAATTTATAAAAGAATTTGATAGCAAATTCAGAAATAAGAAGCATTGGCTCCCTTAGTTAAGAATAAGTCAGCAAAGGAACCCTGGCAGTACAAAAAGCCACAGTGTTTTGATACCTCCAAATGATTACACTAGCTCTCTAGAAATGAATCCTAACCAAGTTGAAAAGTTTAAAATAACAAAGAATTTAAAATATGGATTGCAAGGTAACTCAATGAGATCCAAGAGAAAGTTGAAATCCAACATAAAGAAGCTCATATCAAAGAATATGAAAAAAAATGCTGGTTATGTTTTTTAAAAAATCAGAACTTCTGTAATTCATTTATTAAAGAAACTTCAAAACACAGTTGAAAGCTTTAACAATAGACTAGAACAAGGAGGAGAAAGAATTTCAGAGTTCGAAGGCCAGTTTTACGAATTAACCCAGTCAGACAAAAATTTAACAATTCCAAAAAAAAGAAATACTTCAAGAAATATGAAATTATGTAAAACAACCAAACCTGTAACTTATTGGCATTCCCAAGAGAAAAGAAAAATAAAGCAAGTTGGATAACATATTAATATTTGATGAAATAATTTAGAAAAATTTCCCTAATCCTTCTAGGGAAGTCAATATCCAGATATAAGAAATTCAGAGAACACCTGTGAGATACTACAAAAGATGATCATCCCCAAGCCTTATAGTTATTGGACTACTCAAGGTCAATGCAAAAGAAAAATTATTAAAAGAAGCTAGAGAATAGGGAAAAATTATCTATAAAGGAAGTAATATGAGACTATCAGTGGGCTTCTTAGCAGACATCTTATAAGTCAGAAATGATTAAGGGCCTATTTGTAGCATTCTTTTTTGTTGTTGTTGTTGTTTGCTTTTTGAGATGGAGTCTCACTCTGTTGCCCACTGGAGTGCAATGGCCAATCTCGGCTCACTGCAACCTCCGAGTCCCTAGTTCAAGCAATTCTCCTGCCTCAGCCTCCCTAGTGGCTGGGATTACAGACTCATGCCAACACACCCAGCTAATTTTTGTATTTGTAGTAGAGACGGGGTTTCACCATGTTGGCTGGGCTGGTCAGGAATTCCTGACTTCAGGTGATTTACCTGCCTCAGTCTCCCAAAGTGCTGGGATTACAGGCCTGAGCCACTGCCAGTGGCCTTTAGCATTCTTAGAAAAAAGAAAAAATGCCATGCAAGAATTTTATGTCTTGCCAAACTAAGCTTTATAAATGAAGGAGAAATAAAGTCTTTCCCAGGCAAGCAAATGCTAAGGGAATTTGCCACCACCAGACCAGTCCTACAAGAAATTCTCAAAGGAGTTCTAAACATGGAAATCAAAGGACAATACTTGCTACCATAAAAGTACCCATAAGTACAAAGTTCACAAATCATACAAAGCAATTACACAATTGAGACTACAAAGCAGCTAGCTAATAACACTGACAAGAAGAAAGCTTCACATGTAAATGACTTAAATGCCCTACTTAAAAGACATAGATTAGCAAATTGGAAACATTTTTTAAAAAGACTAAAATTTCTACTGCCTTCAAGAGACCCATCTCATATGTAATGACCACAATAGGTGTAGGGAACCAGCCCCACATTAAATCCGTGGGTACCTTGGGTTCAGTGGCAGCAAAGGAATGAAAAAAAGACAGATTAAGAGAGAAAATCAGACCAGCAGGCCATCACTCATTACTGGAGGAGACAGTGAAGGCCCCGAACTCTGATCATCCACACTATTTATTGGTTACAATCACTTTGATCTATAGGGTAGGGGTGGAGTGATGGTGGTGAGAGAGTGATGTGATGGTGGAGCAAATCAGTGAGCTGGAACAGAACCAGTGAGCCGGAACTGGTGTGTCATTTTTAAGACTGATAACAGTGGCGGTTTGGGAGTTTCACAAAACAAGAACATGTGATTATTTTTAGCTTATTATCTATGTGCAGCTGGTGGAACTTGGGCCTTTCAAGGAGCCTACAAGTCTGGCTAAGTCGTAGTGCTATGAAGGGGTTTTGCGTTCTTGAGCACAATGTTTATGGTAACAGAGCCTAGGTTACCCTGTACTGGAACATTAAAACAGAGAGGCCTTTCTCCTCAGAGGCTTCCTGCGGCCTTCCACAGTTTGTTGTTCCTTGTTTATATGTTACTCATAACCAATTTATGTAGGCACTCTATAAGTCCTTTCTCCTTTGCTGCTTCTCCCAACAAATAAGCACATAGTAAACAGATGAAAAGAGACCTATCATGCAAATGGAAAACCAACAAAGAGGAGAGGTTGCTATTCATGTATCAGATAAAAGAGACTTTAAAACAAAAATAGTATAAATATGCAAAGAAGGGTATTAAATAATGATAAATTGTTCACCAAGATTTAACTATCCTAAATACATATGCATCCAACATCAGATCATCAAGATTTAGAAAGCAAATGCTAAGAAAGGAGACAGACCTACGACTAGAGTGGGGGTCTTTCAACAGTGAACTGACAGCATTAAGTAGATCATTGAGGCATAAAACTAACAAAGAAACTCTAGTCTTAATTGTACTCTTATCCAAATGGGCTTAATAGACAATGACAAGACATTTCACCCAACAACTACAAAATATACAATATTTTCTCGTCTGTGCATTGAACATTCTCTAATATTGACCACATTCTTGGTCATAAAGTTAAGTCTCAAAATTTTTAAAACTGAAATTATATCCATTTTCTTGACAGATCTCAGAAGAATAAAATTAGAAGTCACAACCAAGAGAAACAAACAAAACCCAAACCTTGCAGAAGAAAAGAAATAGCAATAAAGATCAAAGCAAAACTAAATGAGATTGAGACTAAAAACATTAAAGAAGTGATCAAATGAATGAAAAGCTGGCTATTTGAGAGTGTTAACAAGTTTGATAGACCACTTGTTGGATTAACCACGAAAAAAGAGAGAAGACTCAATGACAGTCAGAAATGACAAAGATGACATACAATTGATACCTCAGAAATACAAAATACTCTCAGGGATGACTATGAACATTTATGTGTATACAAACTAGAAAACCTAGAAGAAATTAACATATTTCTGAAAACAACAAAATCCCAAGATTGAATGAAGAAGAAACAAAAATAAACAATAACATTGAAAAGATACCCTATTCAATAAATAGTCCTGGTGAAACTGGACCCTTACCTCTCACCACATATAAAAATTAACTCAACAAAAAAGACTCAATTAAAACTCATGGATTAGCAAGCAAAACATTAAGAAATCTGAGAATTCCAATGAAATTCCTCAAGTTCTTCCTTGCCACAGTAGGACACAGTCTAGTCTAAATTTTACGTATGAACTCTCTAAGCAATATAAAGAGAAAATGAATCACTTCCACAGTAGTGATTATTACATTCTTATAATTAAAATCTGATGGTACATCACTCAGTAGATCATGTGCCACTTAAAGTTTTAATTTGTAAACTATCAGTAGTCTTGACTAAACATATGTATTCTACTAAAAGTATTCCATAGATCAGGACTCCTCATTATCTTTCTATTGGTCAATTCTATATAATAGTTCAAATGGCCTGTTAATAATGAGGTTGATATTTTTCCAACTATCTTTTACTTCTTTAATTAATTATCTGGTGGCCCCTGGTTAGGAGGAATGGATCACAAAACAACTGCTAATCTTTTTTTTCTTACTCAACACAAGTTTATTTAAATCAATTGGCAGATAATCACAAGAAATCATGCACACAACTTTGATGTGATAAAGTGCTAACATCCAATTTATAAAGACATCTGAAACAAAATAATTTCACTACATTTATACTACCTAACCTTTTAGGACCTGAAATAAATCAAGTTTTAACTAAACCTAAATTGTAAAGGGTAGAAAACACATATAAACAAGATATTCACATCCTATTATGATCTTTCAATGTGTTTACTTCATGTCCAGCTGATAACAAATAATTAAAATGTAAAGTTGTAAGGTTTACTTGTATTAGGTAATTAGTATATTTCTATGTAATTGCATACAACACCTACAGAACTTCTAGAAATTACCTGGAGTTTAATTTTATCCAAATATTATAATTCCAGTTGTTGCTAAATTTCTAGTTGTTGCTAATATAAGATTGTACCAATTAAAGCTGATAAAACAATATAAATTTTTTTCACTCACTTCACTGGTGGCATTTGATTTTTCTAATAGATTCTAGAGGTACCACCAGTGACTTCTAGGATACATCTCTTTTATGCAACTTTGTATTAATACCCTTTGTATTTAACTCCTTTTTTTTTATTTTTTGAAAGAAAGAAAAAGAGAGGAAAGAAAGTGAGAGTGAAAGAAAGAAAAAAGAATGTAAGAGAGAAAGAAAGAGGAAGAGAAAGAGGGAGAGAGAACGGGATTCTTGTTCTATTGCCCAGGCTAGAATGCAGTCTA